>WYDE02198891.1:0-10369 GCA_009867175.2 Adela reaumurella | reverse complement strand
CCTCATAGAGAGATTTCAGTGCTCGCACCAAGCGACTGTCCACTCCATACTCGGACAACACTGTCCACAACTCATTCTTGTGATGAGCACTTTGTCATAGGCCTTTTCCAGATCTAGGAACGCGCAAAAAACCTTCTGGTTTTTTGCCAGATATTTTTAATATTCTATTTTTAATAAATTATTATAATTAGTTCTATTTTAAGACTTTGATGCTTATAATCCTTGTATATATGTTCTTTAAAATAATGTAAAATAATTATTTTTATTATTATAAAAACGAAGACGGCTGAATAATTGTCGCCGAAATATATTAAAAATTCATATTATAAAAAATTATTTTAACGTAATATTTTACATTTGCTTTATAGAATAAAAACACGTAAATTGTTAAAATATTTATTAGCAACATAATATTATATAATTATAAAAATAAAATTGTATATAGTGTCATATAACACAACACCTACTTGATAAGTTCTTCCGTTTTTTTTTTAATTCTAAATAGAAATAAAATAAATAGAACCACACCATCGTGCCATGTCGTGGCGCGCCAGATGTCAGGTGGAGGAGTTTCCTAAGAGATATCAGGACACTACAAAAATTACAAATTACAAATACTTAAATTTGTAAGAGGAGATCGTTTCTGACATCTTTCGCATTATTTCATGTGGTATAAAAAAAAATTACCTCGGGTTAATTTATAGAAGATTCTATGAATTAACCCTAACCTACATAACCTAACCATGATGTAAGAGGTACTTAATTAGTTCACAAATGATTTATAATTTGCAATGTGTTATTATCATTAATTCATTCAATTCATTTGCCCCATTGCTGAGTACAGGCCTCTCTCATTTACATGGTATGATAGGTGAGGTGATACATACACTTCCACGGTGACCAAACGGCTTGGAAGTGGATCTCCTCGCGATGTTTTCCTTCACCGGAGTGTCAGCCGCCATTTAGCAAAACTCTAAAGTTATAAATATTGTGCTCCCAGTGGGTATCGAACCCGCACCTCCCGCTTGTGAGGCGTGCTCTTGCCCGCTCGGCCAATCTGACACACTACACACTGACACACCTACTAATTCTGGCGCCATAAATAAGTTAGTTGGAGGATAATTTTATTCTGTAAAATTATCTGTAAGCATTCACCAGCGCATAAAGCATTGAACTACAAATAAAAGGACAAGATAATGATAAGACAAGGAAGACGCGCTACAGGGCGAAAGGCTCGCCATGGCACGGTGCTTCTACCAAGTCATGCGGAAGGTGGGTCTTTGTGCCTTACACGCTGCTTGATATCTTTTCCAAATACCTTGCGAAATGTTGTGGTCGGTGTTGTGCTGTAATTTACCGGAGTTCTTGCAGTACAACACCGACGCTCTGCTTACCCCGGTTGTCGGGATTCAGGGTGAGTGATATATATGTATATATGTATGTACTACTTTATGGGATGTTATGTTAGCTAAGCTTACTGAAATAATATTATAAACTTTAATGCTTAACAGGTAGACTTTTAAATATGAATTTCAAAACAGGAACAGCACAATATATAGGTAATAAATAGAAATTCAAATAATAAATACATTTGAATGTTCTCATCAAAAACTAGAGTTTCAATATTGAAACAAAGTTATCAAAATCACTCTTTAAAAATGATTAAGAAAACTTATTTCTCAGCTTTAATAGAAACACGAGAAAAACCTCCACACACCCGATTTAAGAAACAAACTCAGTTCTCTTGATATATTCCCAGCAGTTGCTTTGCTCCACATACAAAATATAAATACATGTTTGTAGGTGATTGTACCGGTCCAGCTTGTAAGCTATATGTGCACTTAATGTCTCTGACTGTACGCCTTCGAGGATATTATTATCTAAGTATAGAACCGTAGACGATATGTTGCGGGGAAGTATGGCAGTGCCTTTCTGTGGTCAATTTGTTTTGGCATGGAATAGAAAAGAAATTTTTAAATAATTTTCAGAATTTCATTCACTGCATTCGTATCTGTATGTACAAAAATATCATCTACACCTAAATACTTATTAGGTATAATATATATAGAAAATTCGATGACGTAGAATACCACTTTGACATCCGAGGGAGGTTGTTTCTCTGTATGAATGTGTTCACAAATACAATCTATTCAACAGATACTGCTCTAGCTTACTTTAAATTCTGGTCTCTCCATTCCACCATAATTCCACGCCGCTGTAATGCAACGCCGAACTAAACAGAACACTACGAGTATTTTGTTGTTCCAATAAAAGAGTATGTAACCAATACCGGGAACAAGTCTTCAACTAACCCCTAACTTAGGCCACTTCAGGATCAACGAGCACTTTAGAGTCTGTGTGGTGCTCGGGCATCAAGCACTTCATTCATGCTTCGATGATTGAAAAACTTATGGCTGGGAACCCTAATCAGATCGTGGACGGAGTGTGGGGACAGCTCGAACCTCTTGGCGGAATCTAAGGTATAGAATGACTTCATGAACTCTTCTTCCCTCGGCCAATGGCTTCAAATCATATCGTTTTCGGCCTTGGGAAACTCTGGTCTATTGCTGGATGCTAGGGTCAGCTGGTTGTCGGGTGCTGGGGGACCACTCTCTTACAGCTTTGAGAATGTTTCTTCGCGTATTGGCTGGCTGGCGCGTAGAGTGAGTGTGTCCGGGTATATTTTCGGAAAATATAACAGTTAAGGGGACACGATCAGCTATATCTAATAATCCTGCAGTATTTCTAGTCTGCAGCAACTCTAGTCGCCAGCAGGCGTCTAGGTGTTAATCTTTACGCTATGTGTATATTTTTTTAGTATTCGACCCACCTATTTTTTTAGTCCCATCATGATTGGCTCTTACATGTTATGTTACACATCGTGAACCGTGATGTGATGCTAAGTCACATCAATCCTTACGGATTTTGTTGCCATGACAGGGTACTTTACTTTTTTCACGCCGGCTGCACTGATCTAGAACGAAAATACGTACTATTTACACAGTCGTTTCAACCATCCCGTATTCAGTGCGGTGGTACCGACACTGTCTGGAAGAGTATCAAATAAAAAAAGCTCTTTAAGAGCACTAAACCCAAGAACTCTCTTCGATTCTGGCGATAAGTTAATTAAGTTTAGTGTTAAACGATGGCCAACTTTGGAGAAAATTCGATGAGGATATTTTGTTGTCGCAGACATTCGAATGTGTCAGATTCAAGCAGAGCAGGTGTGGACTGAGAGGGCACATTATAAAGTGGGGCTGTAACAGTGTTACGTACTGCAGGTGTCCTGTAGAATTTGAGGAAGATTGGAGATGTGTATATCGGAAAGTGGACACAAATTTAAACTCGGCCTTACTAAAGCAGGTCCTTCCATGCTATTTAACGATATAAAGACCTGCCCACTAGACCCATACTGTCCCATACAGCCTGCGATACCGGGCTAGGGCGAACTACGGGTATCAACACACTAAGTACAGGGTACGTATATGTGTGGTTAGAACCCCGCCCGTCCGCTATATAAGAGTTCACATTTAGAAATTGGGCACAAGCAAGCCAGGCGTGGTGATAGTGGTATTATCCTGTGTTCAAGTTAGAAACTGCGAAATGTTTGCTAAGGTAAAGAGTGTTTTAATAAGAGTTCCATTATTGGTGATTATGTCAAGTGACTTCAAAGATAAGAATGGTGATTAAGTGAAATGATGAAAGTGTATTGGATGAATTTTATTTAATTCAAAATTGAATTTCTCTTAATCGTTGTGTTAAATGAATAGATGAGGTCTACTTTTCCCTATCATAGATAGTTTTATCTTTCCTTTTTTAAATTTTTCAGACTGATTCAGATTTTTTTTAAATTTACTTAGTCAGTTTTGCCGTCGTGGTCGTCAGAAACAAAGGTTTTCACCGAAAAACTCGGAAAGCTCTTGGTCAGCTATCGTCACTAGACCGAGAGCTCAGGTCCTATCTTGAGTCTGATCCGATTCTAATGTCTTGTAAAATATTCTTCATGAAAACATGCCCCCGAAACATCAAAGGTCCCGGCGAAAATCTTGACTAAATAAATTAATAATCGGGCATGTTTCCTTCATTGTCAACATTTTGATCCCTTACATTTACAAAAAAAAGCACCAGATTGTGCATTTGTATGCATACGACCAGGAAAAATCGCGGTGCCGAGTCCCATCTTGCCGGCAATAAAGGAGTTAGAAAAAAAATTACATGGGTAGATTGAACCCGGCACCGCGAGTTTTTTCCTGGTCGTATTTATAAAAATATTAGACTCATCAAAAGCACAGCTTTGAGATAACACGCCCACAGAGTTATAAACTTACAATTTTGTCACTGGCTAACCCAACTTTTAAAGTTTTTTTGCCATTTTACCTACACTAATAGTATCATTATGATGATATAATTGTGATTGTATTATCATTTACTTCATAATTATTACAATTCATAATATTTCAGTTCCGTTGATTGTTTCATAAAAAAACATTACATTGACCCTTAATTTCGATCGAAATTATCTCTTAGTTTTTTTGTGTTCAGGTATTGTTATTGTGTGGGCTGGTGAGCGTGGCACGCGCCGGTATCATCGCGGCTCCGCACGGAGCCCTATCCTCACAGAGCATCGTGCTGGGCGGAGTGGCACATGCCGCCCCAGCCCTAGCAGCCCCGGCATACGGCTACGGCGGCTACGGCGGACTAGGGTACGGCGGACTCGGCTACGGCGGTCTAGGATACGGTACGCTCTCAATTATATTGGACCTTCATCACGTCTTGTCGCCGCACCGCATGGCTAACCACTGTGAGCCATGCGATGCATGTGATTACTATCACAGATCATCATGCTGGGCGTAGTAGCACATACCGCCCCAACCCTAGCAGCCCCAGCATACGGGTACAACGAACTAGATGTGGTAGGCTTTATATCATGTTGGACCATCATCGTGTCTTATCGCGGCACCGCATGGCTAACTACTATGAGCCATGCGATACATGTGAATCACAGATCATAGTGCTGGGAGTAGTATCACATATTTCCCCAAACGGAGCAGCCGCAGCATACGGGTACAACAGACGAGGATGAGGTAAGCTTTAAATCATGTTGGACCATCATCGTGTCTTATCACGGCACCGCATGGCATAACTATTGTAAGCCATGCGATGCATGTGATTACAATCACAGATCATCGTGCTGGGCGTAGTAGCACTTACCGCCCCAAACCTAGCAGGACCGCTCTAAATCATGTTGGACCATAATCATGTCTTATCGCTGCACAGTATGGCTAACTGCTGTGAGACATGCAAGGCCTGTAACTACAACCACAGATCATCGTGCTGGGCGGAGATGTACATACCTCCTCAACCCTACCAACCCACCATAAGGGTACAACTGACTAAGATAAGGTACGGTCTAAATCATGTTGGACCATAACAGTGTCTTATCGTGGCACCGCATGGCTAACTACTGTGAGCCATGCGAAAACATGTTATATTGCAATAAGGTTTATGCCACATCCCGTCCGCTATATGAACTCCTGCGCGACACAATAATTAGCTTACTGCCCCGACCACCGATGGAGTACCGCGATGGTATATACCCTATAACTATCCTATGTTATTACAGAATACAGCAGTGAAAACCCAACGTGAAATTATTTAGTCGTTCTCGACTTACAAGAGATAAAATCAAACGCCTACTCGGCTTTATTTTTAGTTACTACTCAGACCTCCGAAGGAATACCGTGATGGTACATTAACCTATAAACATTCTTACTGGTTACAGAATACGTTAGTGAAAACCCAATGTGAATTGATTAAGTAGTTCTTGAGTTATAAACGAGCATAAAATTCCGACGACTCAAAGATAGATACAGATTTCCTGCTTTACCTGTTGGGATGATTGGTTCGTGTTCATAATACAGAAGAGAGTGGCATTATAACAAGTGGCTAGGTCAAGGAATACAAAAAACAGGATCATTACCTATACAGGTTCATTCTGTATTGAGTGGATTAATTTCGGGAGGTGAACCGGAAAACCTTCATCTCTTCGAGTTTTCGATATCTTGACAAAAATGTTAGTTTTTTTTTTATGGAAACTGACACGGATGGCTACATCACCTAATGCAACAGTTGTTCTGGTACCAGTGATGTCAGCCTAAACATCTTGGTGATCTATGTATGTGGCACTTCCATCAATTCCAGTCGGTTCAGTGTGAACTGTACGGAAAACACGAACTATGTTACATAGCCGCTTCGACGCTTCGCTTCGCTTCAGTGTGGTGGTACCAACCCGGGCGGGTTTAACCCTACCACCATGTAAGGAGAGAGAAGGGACCTACAGTTTAATCACGACCAGCGTCAACGGTCACCCATCCAAGTCCTGACAGCGCTCATCATTACTTAACTTCGGTAATCGAATACAGAATACCACAACACTGAGCCAAGGACGCTGATAAAATCATCCTGATATATCATCCTGATATATTTTATGTATTTTGGTAGGATAAAACGTAAGAACAAAGCTGAAAATGTTTTTTAGATATTAAATTTGTTCTGTTTGACCTCCTGAATCGAATTCCAAAATACTCACTGCAGCATATGCTGTCGTCTTCAAGCACGATTTGAGACATTGATTGGTGCGATGATCTTTAACTTGTTTGTCTAGCCGCATTGACCTGTTGACTCTTAACAATGACTTTCACGTGCCCACGAGCAGTCTTGACCCCGACAGCCGTGACCTATGATTGTTCTACCATTTGTTCCTTTAGTTCTTACATAATATGATTAATTTATTATTGCTCATTGGATAATGATAAATATACATTTGAGCGAATGAATAATTGCAATACGGGTACTGAAGAACCGTTTATAATATTTATATTTTTTTTTTGTATTTACATATATTTACATAAGAGTGTCAGATTGCCCGAGCGGGCAAGAGCACACCTCTCAAGCGGGAGGTGCGGGTTCGATCCCCACTGGGAGATATTTGGGGACTATTTTTTACTTTAGAATTTGTGCTCAGAATTGTTTTTTCAATTGCATTAAATAGCCGTTGAATATGGAAAAAATTGCAAAGATTCAGTATTTTTATGTGATATCCTCATCCTTTTTCAAAGTCTACGTTACCAAGAACTACTAATCCCAATTCGTCTAGATCTAAAGAATACAACCATGAGCCATTGTAGTAAAATTTTCTTAAGTATATACTGCTGACGGTCCGGTGAAAGCACCGTGAGGAAACCAACTTCCATGCCTGGTGGTCACCGTGGAAGTGTATGACTAAAATCCTCAGATATCATGAAAATGAGAGAGGCCTGTACCCAACAGAGGGGCGAATAAAATGGCTGCAATAAGATTTACATATTAATATCCTTTATTGCTTCAGAGCAGGTCTATCGCCGTGGAAGTGCAGGACAAACTACTTCTGTATCACTGAGAGAGGTCATTCCACAAAAGTGGATAATTTAAGGGTTGAAGAAGAAAATAACACAAAAGATCATTATATGGAATTCAGATTTCAACACGATGTATATAAATATCTTTGGAGTTATTGTAAAAACTACGTACGAATATTCTTTATACTTAAGAAAATTTGACTACCATGGCGCATGGTTGTATTCATTAGATTTAGACGAATTGGGATTAGTAGGTTTTGGTAACGCAGAATTTGAAAAAGGATGAGGATATCTCATAAAAATACTAAATCTTAGAAATGTTTTGCATATTAAACTGCTATTTTACGCAATTGAGAAAATAATTCTGACACATCCGCAAATTTTTATAGACCACAACATAATACCTAATCCTAGTTAAAGTTTTAGTTGTAATATGAATATGATATTTGTCTATATTTTTTTATAATAAAAAAGTTAGTAGTAAAAATAATCCTAGTTTGTCTTGATACTATGATTGCTATCATAGTTGTTTTACATAAATATTTTGAAAAATATCTTAACTTTTTCTGATTACCATTGTGTTTTCTTACCAAGACGCCAACTTCAAAATTGATAGGTAAAAGGTGCTTGGTTATTTATTATGCCTTAAACATTGAAAACATTATAAATCATTTGTAAACCCATCCATATCATTATAATAATGAATTGTACAGCACATGATCAGGGTGATTTTGTTCAGAGTATGTTCATTATTATGATATTTGTCTATATTTTTTTTTAATTAAAAAGTTAGTAATAAAATTAATCCTAGTTTGTCTTGACACTATGATTGTTATCATAGTTTTTTTAAATAAATATTTTGAAATTTACTTTGGAATCTTTTACCAAAGACCCTATGTCCCTGATTACAAACTATGAAGCGGACTTAGCAACGTCGATTCGAGTATACTAAAATTTTCTAAACCCGAAACTCCTTTGACTTCAAATATTATTCTAGTGAATTGACAAAAAAAATCTGCATTTCGAATGCGAGACGCGAACAGAAAGCACAGTCTTTGACGCAGACTTCTACATATCTGTCACGTTCCTTCGTCAGTCGTCAGACTAGCCAGATCTAAGCCAAGCTCAGTTGCACTCGTCTAAAGAGTTTTGTCAAGAAGTATATGTTATGTGAATGTTAGTCCTCGTTTAATTCCGGTGGTTCTTATAGCATAACTAATACAATAATGGTGTATGCAGAAGAAAGCATATTTACTATATGCCGCAAATGAAATCTAAGACACTACATAATACTTGTAACAGGTCACGCCGGTGTGGTAGCACACGCAGCACCGCTTGGCTACGCCGCCCCTGCTCTTGTCAAGGCTGCTGCTCCTGTCGAAGTCTATGTGAGTACACTTTATTAAATAAAACCACATAAAAACTCTGCAAAACTCAGCCTATTCTTTGCACGTTTCAAGGCTAAGTACGACGACAAATTTAACTAGAATAGTGACATACGAATTAAGTATCGATTAATAGGCACATTCGAGTATGAAGATTAAATTTAAGTTTAAAATTTGTACTTCTAATTGAACCTTCGTAAAAATATTTCGGCAGGGAGTGCTTTCCGATGTTTTGCGGGAACAGTGCCTGTCAGCCTTGTAGAAACATCTACTGCTTGATGTTGCATTCCTGTGTATTCCTCAAGGAAGACAATGTGATCGCATCGTATAATTCATCGTTTTCAAGCATTAGCCATATAATGGTCAAATCTTTAACTCTTATAACAATACAACAATACACAATATTATGCCCTACGAAGACGGAGAGGTTCAGGGTACCTACCTTGATACCTCGGGGTCATTTATCATACGAACATTAATTGGGTGCTGGTGTGATCCCAAAGAGCCAAGCTGGCATTAAATGAGAAATTTAAAATTTATCATCATCATCAACAGCATTTAACCGTTCACTGGTGGTCATACGCTTCTCCAATTTTCTTCCAACCTTCCCGGTACTCGGCAACACGAATCCATCGTTTGCCCGCGCCGTACCGGATGTCGTCGTCCCACCAAGGGTGGTCTTTCCACACTTCGCTTTTCTGTCAATGGACGCCACTGTAGAACGCGTGAGCTCACCCATACGGCTCACGTGTTTATTAAAAATTAATTTAGAAATTTTCTCTGAGCCAACTCAAAGATATATGCGTTTTACTATTGAAGATTGCAGAATACTCTCCACCTCTTCTCTCCTCCTACATCAACAATAACAGGCACGAAAATGCAGGAAATGCATCCACATTCAGTAGAGTTTCCTTCAATGTTGACACACCGTTCCGGAAGAACTTGAGTATTCTGGGCAGCGAAACATTCAAACGAACTGAGGGAAAGGAGGGAACTGGAATTGAGGGAAGCACTGATATGGCACCACCTAAATAAGTCACCAAGGTGTTTAGGCTGACATCACTGGTACCAGGAGGCTGGTTCATTAAGTGATGTAGCCATCCGTGTCAGTTTCAATAAAGAAAAAAAAGAAGAACTCCCCCAAGATTGTATTTGGAGTGTTTAAAGAGCACATCTCACATGGCAACGTGTCATTCATCAACACCCTCAAAACAAGCTGAAAATTCATAGGAATCGCGCAATGCATAAACACAGCTGTACTATAAATCCATTACTCTGTTACAGGCCCATCCCAAGTACACATTCAACTACGGAGTCACTGACGCGCACACCGGCGACCAGAAGAGCCAGTGGGAGGAGCGCGACGGAGACGCGGTGAAGGGACAGTACTCCCTGGTGGAACCCGACGGCACCGTCAGGACAGTCGACTACACCGCCGATGACCATAATGGGTGAGTAGAATTTTGAAGGCAATTAAAGTAAAATTGTAAATACTTACTTACATAAAAGAAGGTTTTAACTCAGCTAACAATGACTTCATCTCTTCAGTTAATCTGCGACAACTAGATCGCGAAAGTCTACCTCAAC
>WYDE02198880.1:0-10370 GCA_009867175.2 Adela reaumurella | reverse complement strand
ACCGCGGATGCGTACGAATCGATCCTGCAGATCTTTCATCTACAGAACCGGTAAACTCTGGAACGCTCTCCCTGCCCGTATAATTCCCTCCATGTATAGTCCCGAGTCCTTTAAGAGGGGCGTGAATAGGGACCTGTCAGGCTGGCATGGCATTCACAACCCCCGCTCAAAAACCGAATGTACATGGGCGTCGTTAGTCTCCTTCTGGGTGGCTCGGTGCCATATGCCGCGCTCTCAATAAAAAAAATACGAATAAGACAAGAATTATATGTAACACAAAAAAAATCTGCCTAAACTTAGAGCCTATAATTTCTGAAATCTACACAGCGAGTCCTAACGATACCCACTTCATTTTATTAAAAAACTTTTTTTTTCTCATGATCGAACCGTTTTATTTTTTCTTCTAACCGTATCAATCATTAATCATTTCGTATTTTTAGTATTTTTTCGTTTCAGAATTTCGTACTTTTTCAGTAATTGCATGGCAATTTTACGTATACCATCCAAGTTTCAGCTTAGTCGCTTCTGTATTTCTCGGGCTCTTCGGAAATCGGACGGACAGACGGGCGAAATTGCTACGCTAATAGGGTTTCCATTTTTTTCAAACGGAACCCGAAAAAGTTAACTGCTATTAAAGTACCCACTAGCATTAAAAACTGAAGAGGTCACCGAGTCGCTGGGTTCCGCCGGTTCGTCATTACAGCCTCCTTCATAATTCCTGGGTCGAGTCCTCGCTTTAGGTGAACAGCACCTTTTACTTATTCATCTTAATGTCGAAAGCCATTAAGTGCGAGAGTGCCGATTAGAATGGATGGCAGTCGCTACACTTAGCCCTTTGATCCTTAATATTTAAGGGTGGCTCTCTAGTAAACACGCCGCACACTGTAAACTGTGCTCCACCCTATAGACTTGCCTGAAACATAAAGCTATTACCTATTACCATGCTTATTACTTTCTTAAATTTTTAATTAAAAAGTATCCGAAACAAAACTTCTTAATTTTTTTTTCTTAATAGAAAAAACGAACGTTTGAAAACATAGAAGACTAACTACTAGGTACTAAAAATAAAGGAAATAAAAAAAAATCAGATTCTGTTCTAAACCTATTTTCTACATCAAAATGTATTCTGTTGAGAAAAGCGACCCCTTCATTCATTGTACCGTGTGGGGCCGGTACTTAAAAGGATACTCCTACTGCATCTCTCACCACACATTTCGTAAAAGGCGACTAAGGGATAAGGACAAGATGCTTGGTAACAGGCTTGTCATCTCTAACCTTGGCTTGGTACGGTACTTCCACCGAGTCATGAAGTAGGTGGGTATTCGTTACATGCTGCTTGATAGATATCTTGTCCGAAAACCTTGTGAAACGTGGTGGTCGGTGTAGTACTGTAACTTACCCGAGTGATTGAAGCACAACACCGATTGCTCTTCTTACTCCTATTTTCGTATTTATAGCGTGAGTGATGTATGTGTACCTAGCGTGTGTGTTGCCTTTGAGGTTGATTCTTTCATTCTTCGCTTTCTAGGCCACAGACGGCGTATACTAGCTTAATGGTATAGCAAAAAATGTTATTGCTATACCATTAGGTTGTCGCTCTTAAAAAAGTGCTTTATTATTCTCTCCTTATCTCCATTAATGCTGAATATGTCCGTAAGTTATTTATTAAATATATCATTTGTCGTGGGTACTGCAACTGCTCAGTAGTATTTTTTTCTATTGCGATTTCTCGTGTATGGGAACGAAATAATAATTTTAGCAAAAGTTGTTGTTTGTTCGTTTGTCCCCATAACTTCCCCTAAACGGTTCAGTACATCGGGTTGAAATTTTGTAGGTTCGTTCTATATGTCAATAGCTCGCCACACACTACTTTTTAACTTCCTAGAATAACAGGCAAGACACTCCGTTCTATATGTCAATAGCTTGTCATACTCTTTTTTTAAACTTCCTGCAAGAACTGGCAAGAAACTTCGCTCGAATTTTTCCAACGCCCATCGCATATATCGCGAAGCTTGTTACAAGACTGGCGTGCATGCACCTTGTTATATATAATATAAGATACATACATACATATAATGCGTCGCGCCTGTTTCCCAGTGGGGTAGGCAGATACAACAGATCTCCACGTGCCGCGATCCTGACACAGCACTGCCGCTTCTTGCACTCTCATAATATTCTTCATACATGCTCTTCGATTACGGGTACCAAGCCCTTGCCCCTTTTTCAGTACCTGCTCGATCTATTCTAGTGCTCGATCTATTCTACGTGCGTCTAGGGCGACCCTTCCCAACTCTTCCACCACATTCGCTCCAAAAATGTCTTTGTTAGTCTTCTATTATCCATTCTTCCAACATAACCGAACCATCGAAACATCCCGTTTCTCAATCCTTGTCACTATCTATATCTTCTTTCAGACCACAACGCTCTCGCACTTCTCAATTTCTCATTGTCGTTCATTGTGACTCCACACATACTCCTCAACGCACACATTTCCACAGCATTTATTCTATGAGATCTCGTAAGATAAACTGATTGACACAGCAAAGAATGAGAGACATGTATGTTCACAAATTACGTAGTACTTCAAGTACGCACTCAAGTTTGCTTGAGACTCTCCTCGGACTTGTGTGTGAGTCATAAATAAGCACGAATATAATTCAGGCAGTACTATTATTCACAGCAGACTATAAATAACAATTTAGTATCTAACAACGATTCATGCTGTACACGCTTGCTCCTATCACACATATTCCTCACACATGCCCCATCTACTCACACACAGTGTATTATGTTCTATAAACCGCGTCTATGATTATAATTAAATTATGATAAGAGCTGCCAAGTGCGTGTCGGACCACGCGCATTGTAATTTGAGGGTTCCGTGTTTGTTCGTCACAATATACGTTCTTAGCCTAAAGCCTGCTTAGCTGTGATAGTTTTCCTTTTAACTGTGTTATATGTATGTACTACTACCAAGTTTTTTTACACATACATATTTACGTGTATGGGAGATACCATAAAAAAAATTAGAAATTATCAAGCATACATACATATCACTCACGCTTAATCCCGATAATCGGTGTAAGCAGAGCAATCGGTGTTGTGCCGCAAGAACTCCGGTAAATTACAGCACAACACCGCCCACCACATTTCGCAAGTTATTCGGACAAGATATCAAGCAGCATGTAAGGCATTAAGACCCACCTATTGCATGAATGGGTAGAAGTACCGTGGCAAGGTGAGAGGTGGCCTGTCGCCCTTTAGCATGGCATCATGTCCTTATCCCTTAGTCACGTTTTACGACATGCATGGGAAGAGATGCAGTGGGGTCATTCTTTTAAGTACCGGCCCCACGCGGTACATTATAGTGTATCTTTATTAATCAAGCAATGGTGTATAATTATGTTTTATGGATTATAATCAAAAGTATCGTAGGTCTAAGATAATTATCGTGTATATGTCAATTATGTTTTTACTATCTAGTCTTGTCAAGAAGCCATGTAAGACTTTTCTACATTTTATTGAGACCGACCGAGAATCTTTAATTCTTACTCTCAGTTAACGGCTTCTAACAGTAAGAAGCCACACTTCGTCGAGAGCTGGAGGACTCGGTTACTTGTTGCTACCAATTAGCAGCCACTTGCACGCCAGTCAACTGTAATAACTCCTAATAAGTGGGTTAACTGGCGCAAGAGCGCTGGCACGGTGCGCGGTGCGGCTGGGCGGTGCAGTTGCATTATTATGCAGAACTTGTCAAAATGGATCAATTTACATTACTTATGTAGCACCTGGTTTCGACAACACGGAGTCTTTCTTCGAAATACAGCTGGGCTCAAAACTTTTTTGGCATCGTTGGAGTATGTATGTATGTATATATGAATGATATAATATGAGCAACCACTGAGCCAAAGACGCTGATAATGATAATGTATTATAAGAATGCACCAGTGTGTGCGTCAGAAAATTATCGGGGCGAAACAAATTGTTCATCGGTGCGTTCTAGTAATAATTACTGAACATAGTCCAGCATAATCATTGCAAATTAGATTGGACGCCGGTTATCTGCAGATAGTACAGCGGCTTTATACATAGCGGCTCTTGCATCGTCGATACCTCGCCCCCGCCCCGCGTCCATCAGGGCGGCGATCTGTTTGCAATCTATCGGGGGGGTGCGATAAACGCGGATATGCAAATTAATTGAGGTTCGTCGGGGGCGGGGTGGGGAGGTGGGGCGGGGTGACTGTCACGAGCCTCGACGTGATTTACCTTCGGAGCGGCCGATACGTCATGCGGTTAGCGCGCCATCGACAATCCACCGCTTTGGTTCATCGTGACATTTCTGCAGCCCCCTGATCCTTTCGATTTAAATACCGAATGGATCCAATATGGATGGGCGTGCCGTGCCAGTGCAAAGATGTTGCCCTCTATCGCCCTGGCAAGGGGCTGGCTGTGAGTCGCTGCAGTGACCCCGTGCTGCAGGGCTCGGGGTGTATGGAAATCTGAAATGCTTCCCGCATTAAGACGGTTGATGAAGGTCATTAGGTCTATCAGGAATTACAGCAATGCAACATGCGTACAACACTTACAACTAGGGTTTGCCAACTCCCCATCTTTGGGAAGGACTGTCTTCTTTTACTGAAATGCGTCCTACCATCTTATCTACCTACTCATACATACATACATAGCGTCACGCCTGTTTCCCAGTGGGGTAGGCAGAGACAACGGATCTCCACGTGCCACGATCCTGACACACCTCTGCCGCTTCTTGCACTACAAAATATTCTTCATACATGCTCGTCGGTTACGGGTACTGCACACTTGCTATTTTTTGAGAACCTGATCGATCTGTTCTCGGTACATGCGTCTAGGGCGCCCCTTCCCGACTCACATTCGCTCCAAAAATTTCTTTCGTTCGTTCGATTTTCTACGAAATGATTCTACGAAATATTCTAGCCTGATCTACAAAATATGGCAACTGACAGAGTCTACGAAATATTCTAGAAAGGTCGCCTATTACTTCAGTCAAAAACACTAAACTGATTTAAAGTCTGACTCAGTGGATGGAGCCCCTGGATTATCTAATTAATAATTAAAACAATGGAAAAATAAAATAAATTAGAATGCAGAACAATTCTTAATTTAAAATTGTAATCTTGTAGGTATGATTAGGATATCCGGCGAATAACTCTGAAACAGTATTGACCCACCTACAACCCTCCCCACTCCCCTGCGCCTATTCCACTCGACAAAAGCATTCCCTCAGAAGATTTATCGCTTGTCATTATCTATTAAACCATACTTTCCATTATTGAGAAATTGACACCTTTATTTCCGATGTTGAATTCGGGCCCGGTGAGATTGTACCACTTTGAGTGCGGCACTCGGAATTATGGCCAGTTATCTCGGATTAAAGCTAACCGTTAGTTGAACGGTATTATGCGACTAAAGTTGGTCCTCCCGAAATTATATTGCTTTTGTTTTATTTTTATGTAGCCCGCGGTGCGCAAATGAAATGGGGCGTAAAATCGAGTGTTCAAGTAAAAGTGCGCACTAAACCAACCACGCGTCCTTCTCCTCTATCTAATTTTTCTGATGATTTTTTTTGTGATAGTAGGTTGAAAGATCGACAAGGTTGACTTGGTCGACGGGGGCGGGAGTTATGTTGACCCTCCGAAGGACTAAACTCCAATCGGGTGTTGGAGCTGTCACGCACATTTTTTTAAATTAAATTATGTGCACTATTTCAATATACGCACACATTCGGAAAATTAAACAAATAAGCTACCCTATTTGGTACCTTTATTACAATTAAAATTAATTGCACGACGTAAAGCACCATTGTACAACTTTTGTTTTTTTTTTTGTTTTCCGTTTTTATCTTCCACGTCGCTATAGAATAAGTATACTATAAGCAACAGAAAAATTATTCAGCCCAGCCAGGACTTGAAACTGCGGCTCTGGCTATTAATTATTCATTATAAAACTTTTACATTTGGCACAAACATTTGACATTTTATTGACTCTCAGGATAATTTGCCCAAAAAATAATCTAAAATAGGTATAAACGCTTATAACTCCAGCAATTTGCTAATGCGCTGGAACCATGTCTTATTAAAACTCGCGTGACGTCGTTTTATTGTAACCCTAAGCTTGGTTTGTGGTTAAAAACCTGTTGTTAAATATTTGACAGCATCGAGCTCCACTTCAAAGAATTTCACTAACCCTGGTGTTGATAAATTACTGATTCTTTTTGGGATTTATGTCACTAAAATAGTGTCCGCTCATTAGCAATTTGCGGGGATAATACAATAAAACTTTAATTTTTTTTTTATTTGTAAATATGTGCAGATAACTATAATATTAAACTAGATTAATTTTACCGTGTGGGGCCGGTACTTAAAAGAATGTCCCCACTGCTTGTCTTCCCATGCATGTTGTAAAAGCCAACTTATCCCTTCGTATACCTCATAAGGACAATATGCCGTGCTGAAGGGCGACAGGCTCGCCACCTCTCACATTGGCACGGTACTTCAATCGAGTCATGCAGTAGGTGGGTATTCGTGCCTTACGTGCTGCTTGATATTTTGACTGAATACTCTACGAAACGTGGTGGTCGGTTTTGTGTTATTATTTACCGGAGTTCTTGCAGCACAACACCGATTGCTCTGCTTACCCCTATTGCCGGGATTCAGCGTGAGTGATATGTATGTATGGATTTATATAATTTTGAATGATTATCTAGGTATCAAGTACCTATGAAATATAAAATTAAAATGACAAACACAGAAAGTAGCTGTGATGTAAAATATAAAATTTAATTTGATTATGTACAATCAATAAGATAGGTACATACTTCAACTCAAAATGAAAGTCAATGTAAAGTGAGTTTAATGATCATGTTATTATATGCTAATCCAGCTCGTGTGCCCGGGCCCAAAGACCAAATTGAACGACCCAATAAAACGTTGACAGGTAAGATTTATTCAAAGGTTTTCGAAAACTGTGAATTTGGAGACTGAGTGGAATTACGTTGCTGAAGGCGGCCCACTTTCTGTCGCACCGCTCTCTGAGATCCGTTCGAGGCATAAGTTGAAATTTCTATAGGAATCCTGTGTTGATAGATATATATTGTAATAAATTTAGCCAGGGTAGCCATTTACAGGGACCAATTCGAGCTAAAATATTAAAATAAAAAAATAACCACAAATTGCTTTACATATAACTAAGTTTTAGTTTTATGTTAAATAAATTATTGAATAAAGAATTTAAAAGTACAAATGGAGCAAACATATAAATTATTTTTCGATTTTAACGGACTGCAGAAAAATTTACGAGTTAATCAATTATGTTTGTTTAGTAAATAATTTTTTTTTATATTTACCAATTAGTTCGTCTCAGATGCACTAATTATTCTTGATTTTTCAGTGTTTTGGGTGAAAGAGCAGGACGAATTTCGCCAGTAGATCCCCTGTCAACCTAGTTAAATCTGAAGAATTCTTTGGTCCGGATCAAGGACGAACAGCGCCTCTACCGTGGTAACATCACATGAGCGAGTGAAGAGACAACACCACGATTTCAACCAGACTGGCCGTGTCGAGTGCGTTAACGCTTACGATTGGCTGAGACCTCTTCACTCACCCTAGTGATATTACGCCGGTAGCAGCCCAGGTCGGCCGATGCGAATCTATGTATCACGCTGATTCTAGGTCGGGCTCGACAACGAACCGGTCGGCCGATGCGAACCTATGACGCTGAGTATAGGTCGGGCTCGACGATGAATTGCTCGGCCGAGGTGAATCCAGGCTTGTGGATTTATTGATTCCATTACATCCGACGAAGAATCTCAACTCTGAATTGTTTCATTTGCGATCGCTAGGCTCAAAACTCAAAGAGATTTAATTTCGGGGGGAATTTAAATTTCATTTTATTTGTATTCAGTGAGCGTAGTTTTTGGTCGAAGTTCGGGCGAATAATACTTAAAAATTCCCTCGTTTGTACCGGAGCTTTTTCGTAAGAAACACATTTCATATTTGTTTAACAAAGTTATTTTTTTTATTTTTTGTACCACACCAAATGTCATATTTCGTATGCATTAAGATTTTTGCCCTTGAACAAGTAAAAATCAAGCAGTTTACTTACATACATATCACTCACGCTAAATCCCGACAATCGGGGTAAGCAGAGCAAACGGTGTTATGCTGAAAGAACTCCGGTAATTACAGCACAACACCGATCACCACATTTCGCAAGGTATTCCGACAAGACATCAAGCAGCATGTAAGGCACGAAGACCCACCTACTGCATTACTCGGTGGAAGTACCGCGCCAACGTGAGAGGTGGCGAGCCTGTTGCCCTTTAGCACGGCATCTTGTCCTTTTCCCTTGGTTGCCTTTTACGACATGCATGGGAAGAGATGCAGTGGGGTCATTCTTTTAAGTACCGGCCCCACACGGTAATTACTAAGAAATGTACTTAGTGAGTAATTTTAGATACATTTTGTAAACTAAGTAGGTACCTATTTGAACTTTATTGATTTTTTTAATGGGGTACATAAATGCAATAATAAAAACAAACAATATGTGAAATGAAAAAAGTTTGAAAGAAACAAAATATTTTATTCATTGTAATTTAAAAAATATATATAAGTGTACTCGGAAACATTCAAGAATACATGTATCAGCCTTAGGCTGCCAGTGTTTACAAAATAAAATAAAATAACTTATTCTACTTCCTCTTCTTCTATGTCAGGTTCTGGCAACCGGTCGATCGCTATAGTTATATGTAAGGACTGATATCACAGGTGGATTTCATCAGGTATTAAGCCCATCCTGAACAGTTTCATAAGATCCTCTTTTTTTGTTTGGTTATTGGTAAATGGCTTAATGTAAGCTGGTTTAAGGTCTAGTCGTAGAATAGCTTCTTGTCTGCGCCGGGTTTTTCCTTGCATATTTATTTTTATTTTTTTAATATTCTGAATGATGGTCGTACCTATACGTACGTAAGTACATATGTATACGGCGTCTGTGGAAAATTTATCAAACTTCAAGCATTTAATTTTTAGCCATGATACAGTGCCTTCGTTCTCATCGCGGTTTTGATTTTTTATAACTTGTCCTGCCAAGGGTTGGAGGTATTTAAATTTGTCGTATTTCATCTCCTTTACCTGGTAAGGCACATTTGGTTCATTTTGGTTTCTTTTGCCTCTTATGAATGAGTTTCTCCAGGATCATGCTATTTTTAAAATATTTATCCAATCATTCATAATGAATGCTGTTTCGTTTTCTTGGACTTTCAATTGCAGAATGCATAGAATCACATTCCATATGAGAATGACCAGACTCTAAGAACTTCAGCTCAATTATATTAATATGAGTATGCTGTACTGCATACAGTAGGGCGGCAGCTACTTGCTGGTTCCTTTTTATCCTCCACAGGTGTCTGAAAAAGTGAGAGTTCAAACACCCTGGAAGGAAGATTCTCAATATAAGTGAGTAGAATTGACCCAATTTTTCTCCCTCTTTTCCCGTTTAAGTCGTTCCAGCAAAAACAATAAGCATTATTTCCTGTTCCTTCGTAGATAGTAAGGTTGTAGACGCATATTTTTCTCGAGTAATAGAACTCTGAAACATTTGAGAATGGGAGCTGCAATATGCTTTGCAGGTCAAAGGTAACAGCAGTTACAAGGAGCAGGAATTGTGTTGACATCTAATTTTGTCATTTTCATTGGCTTCGTTGCACTCGTTCTTTCTAATGATGTGCTGGGAATATTCGGCTTCCAGGTTTTTTTTTTTCATCATTAGTCGACTTGTAGTTGTTGCACATGGGGCACTAATCTTTTTTTTGTTTGAAAAATGATAAGTTATATTGAGTTCAGAATATGCGCCGATATGTGAGCTCACTGACTGGATGTAAATTTATGTTCTTACACAAACATCTCTGTGTACAGTTTGTACATTTTGAGAATGGACAATTTGCAATCAAGATACTTTTTTTTTCCATTTCTGTCTTACATAATGCGACTCCATTGTCGGAAAACTTTCAATATGTTTTTTTATCAAATTTATTTACTCTTCCGTGGTATTGTCTCGGTGTTTTTCTATCTCGCTTATCGACTCCTTGAAATGTCCCTGAAGATTCTAAACCTTTGAGGGCAGTTCGGATGGGGCCATTTGAGATCCTAAATGTCTTTTTTAAACAAATTCAATGCAACAAAAACAAAAGATATGTAAAAATGATAATATAAAATGTACTTACATCCTTTTGGTCCTCCTGCTATGGTTTTCCATGTTCCCTGGGTATAGATTCTGAACGCGGCGTGACGGTGGGCGATGCGTTTTTATGTATGGACTTTTGCGGGCGAGACGAAGTA
>WYDE02198869.1:0-10373 GCA_009867175.2 Adela reaumurella | reverse complement strand
TGTATGATGTTATTTTGTTTATTGTTATCTAATTTTGTAACAACATTTATTTTTTTAATTCTTTAACTGCTCCGTTTTTTATTTGTTTTTTTTTTTTTGTCTATCCACCAGTAATTGGCTCTGTTATTACACGTATAATGTTAAACTTATTAACGCAGAAACTTTATTGGTTTAAGTTTTGTTATATTTGTGTTATTTAGGTGTATTATCAACAACTGTATGTTTCCTTAATAAAATAAAATAAAAATAAAAAATAGTAAAAAATTCAAAAATGGCTTGGTGGTTTTCTCACTGGAAATTATATATTTTCAACTGGTCATAGATTAAAGATGATCATGCGAGGTGCGTTCAGTATGACTGTATTGTGTTAGTGATTCTTTCTTCTTTCATTCAATACCTATATCCCCTATGTGTCAAATTCAAATGAAACAAAAACTCGACCTCGCTCCTTGCCCTACGGCGCGCCGCCCGTACAGCCAATACGAGACGTAATAGCGTGCGCTGCCAACCTGTGATCCAAGTTAAAGAACTTTAATTTAATTATAATCACTAATTATTGCTTTCTTCCAATTTATTATGACATTTACTTAAACAATTTAAAAATACATTTCAGATAATCAAGCCAGTAAAAATGTTGAAAGCACGTAGATCACCACCGAAAAAAATTGGAGTTATCTCACCTACACCTCGAAACTTGAAACCAATGAAAAAAGTGTCTCCTAAAATACTGACGCAAAAGAAAATCCTATCAAAATATCCAGTTACAAAGATCCAAGAATATGTGACGGAAACATTGACAACAAGAGGACATCCTGTGAGGGTGCACTCTGACAAAGAAAATACGTCTCCTCAATACCGCCACAGCTCTTCCACCAACCAGCGAGGCAGGATCTGTCCGTTCGAATCTCTGACAAGCATGAACAGTGCGGACAGTTTCAATCTAAATACATTGAGCACTTCAGACATGTTCACTATGAAAGGACCCGACTATTACAGCTATAGAGAAAATATGTCAGGAGTTCACCAGTTCGAAGGTGACTCCTTTCAAGGCTATGCCCACCCTTCCACCAGCGCGTATAGGAGAAGCATCCTGTCGCCGTCTACTCGACATAATACAGACATGGTAGCGAACGCCATAGACAATCTGACATTCACACCCCTCAAGAGCATCCCAAAGGTAAAAGTAACTCAAACGTCTCATGAGGAATTTCACGAGAACAATCTCTATGAGCATGACTTTGTAGACAGCATTGAAGTAGAAAAGAAAATAGACAATGAAACCCACTCAATCATACTTGTTGAATCTCACGATGAAAAAGATTTTCAAACAAACTTTCTTCAAGGGCCGTCAAGTATGCGACTGGATTTAAATTTTTCAGTCGATGAATCCTCCGTTCATAGTAAGAAGATACCGAACACTTCATCTCCGAAACAGCTCAACAGCTCGGCCGTCAACTTCACGATGACCACGGATTTCTCCCACATCACCGACACCACATTCTTTCCTCAGCGGTGCTCCACTGAGAGAAAGATAATCCTGACTAAAGCCTACCATGATGACAACTTTATCCCAACACCAGATGGAACAGAAAAAACTTACAGAAGACTAAGTTCAGAGACTTACACCAAGCCCGATTCTCTAACTACTTCAGTAAAACCGGACCAACCAAAGCCTCCGAGTCCTCAGTATGAAAGACCTATTAATGAATCTTATTCAATGCCTTCAACGACTGCCATGACAAAGCCACACAACCCTAAGCAGCTTTACTTTAATGAGAGACTTCCACCTCAACTGATAGGCAGGAAAGCAAGAAACTGTGGAGATGGAGTGAAGAGTATTATAGAAGCCAACCTATGGCAACCTGAAAAATCACCTCCCAGGTCTTTGACACCTCCTCTTCAATCCATACCAGAGGAGAGCACTCAGTTTTCTTTGAGTCGTATCGATCGAACAAATCCAGCTTTTCACACTTTCACAATAAACCGTACGTTTGATCATCACAGAGATAGCATGTCTTGTAAGAGAGAAAGCCTCACTTTGTGGAAGAAAAAATCGGTGAGATGCGATCCTACTCTGTGGAAGGTGCCAGTTATTAAGGAAACTGGTAGAAAAACTGATATTCTCGCAATACCATCAGTGCGTGAGAATTTAAACAACATTTCAACTAGTAGTGCCCTACACCTAATAACTGATGTGTACGCTCAATCGTGTACTGTCGATCCGTTTCTGTCCTCTACTTACTTCTATGATGAAGAATCGGTAGACAAGTTCGAAAAAGAGTTCAAACGATGGCTCAACTACATTCTGACTCCCCCTGCCGATCTAGACAGCAATCTTGACGACCAGAAGATAGATGTCGGCAAGATATGGACTGACAAAAACAAGGAAATTCCCGCAGCGCCTACGAGAGAGGAAGTTTCCAGTAAATATCACAATAACCACCGTCTCGAAAGCGTTCGTAAATCAGCTCGTGTGTTAATGCTGAGTCAGGGTATGTTGGAAGTCTTCCAGAAACTAGGTGCGCAAATCGACAAGAAACTTATCTCAATGCGACAAGATAAAAACCTTCCCATGGATGTGGGCCTTCAGAAGACAATATTAGGACTTCTGCTGTGTTACAACCCGTTATGGTTACGTATAGGCCTTGAAACTCTTTATGGCACTGTCATCCCTCTTACTTCCAACAGTGACGTATTTGGGCTCACTGAATTCATAGTGCAACGTATGTTCAAGGATCCCTACATGAAGAGTAAGCATTCGCATCCACACGTACCTAACTATCTTCTACCATCCTACATCGAACATATGAGGAAGTTTACACTGAAGAAATACTTTATGCTAGTTTTCTTCTTAGACCAAGCAAAACAGAAGAAACTGATATTCCACGATCCATGCCTGTTCTGTCGCAACGCTGAATACAAAGAAAGCAGAGACCTTCTCATACAGTTCACGAAGGAAGTGATTGCGGGAATCGGTGATATTACGAGGCATCTACGTCCACTTGGCTATGTTGTATCCCACAAGCAAAATTACCTAGATGAATATAAGTATGCAGTGCACAATCTTGCATTGGATCTCAAGGATGGCATAAGGCTGAGTCGCGTAATGGAAATAATCCTTGTGAAGCCGGGGCTGATGCCCTACATGCGTACGCCACCCGTATCACGCTTGCAGAAAATTCATAATGTTCAAGTTGCACTAACAGCACTGAAAGATAGCAACTATACCATAGTCGGGGATATCACTGCCAAAGATATAGCAGATGGGCATAGAGAAAAGACTTTGTCTCTGCTCTGGCAAATAATCCACGTATTTAGAGCTCCATTATTCGAGAAGGCCTCGATTGTCATACAGGCATGGTGGAAAAAGAAGTATCTTCGCATTGTCATAGACAAGAAAATCAAATACAGAAAAGAAATGATAAAGAAAATCAAAATGAAAGTTGATGCGACTATAGTCATCCAGAAATACTGGAGAATGTGGATGTGCAGGAATGCACTCCTCAAGAAAAAGCGAGCTGTGAGAATTATAGAAAGATGGTACATCACCCAGAAGGAGTGCAAGGAAGCCGAGAGAATCGTCAAACATCTGGTGCTTCAACAAACGAGTGTCGCTCGCATTCAATCATGGTACCGAAGAATGGTCAAAGCTCGTCTTGTTATGGCAATTCGTCATGTTTACCTCGACTACTGCATCCAAACGAAAATGAAGATATACGCAGCGAATGCTATCAAGCGGTTCTGGAAACGTAGGACAATACTTCGTAAATGGAGGTACTTTGTGTCGGCCGCTGTCGAGACAGACAAAACTGAGAAATCGAGAAACAAGGCAGCTACAACCATACAGAGCATAGTAAAGGGCTGGCTGAGGCGTCGTAGATACACTGTAATCAAGAAGACAGTGATTATCTGCCAGGCTTACATACGAGGTTTCCTTGTTCGCAAACAAAGGGCCAGTCTTATTGAAAATGTCATCTTAATCCAACGTAAATTCAGAAACAAAATGCTAATGAAAAAAGATCACTCCAGCTTTACAGAGACCAAACGCGCCGCAATCGTAGTGCAGAGTCATTTCAAAATGTTAAAGCAACGTCGCTACTTTATAGCTTTAAAGAAAAGTGTTTGTAACATCGAAACCAGATACATTGCACTTGTGAAGATGAGAAGAGAGAGAATAAGATTCCTGAAATTAAAATCCAGTGTGGACACCGTGCAGAAGAATCGCAGAGCAATAGTGGCTCGTCGAAAGTACACCCAAATGAGACAGTCCATAATCATTTTGCAAAGACGATACAAGGCACATTTAGCTAAGAAAGCTCAGAGACAACAGTTCATGAAACTAAAAAATAGTGTGAGAAATATTGAAAAGCATTACATCGCTCTTGTGCAAATGCGAAAGAGTCTAAATTATTATAATAATTTAAAAATGAGTGCAATCGTGATACAAAAGACATTCAGAATGCAGACTGCACGTAAAGCTTACTTACTAAGAAGACACAGCGCAATAATATTACAGCAGAGGTTTAGGGCAAACATAGCCATGAAAACTCAGCGTGATTCGTACATTAAAATGGTTCACTCGATCACACTCATTCAAAAGTACTACAGAAGTTATGAAAAAACAAAGAAACAAAGACAAACTTACATTAACATAAGGTCAGCCGTGGTGAAAATTCAATCATTTGTCAGAGCAGTTCAATGTATGAGGAAGGAAAAGCAAAACTATGAACGCCTAAAGAATGCAACCAATACCATTCAGAAGCTGTATCGAGCCCGTCTTAGCATGAAGAAAGATAAAACTGAATACATGAAACTAAAACAAGCTTGTCTAACCATACAATTTCAATACAGAGCTTTAAGAGCTATGCGTCAAGAAAAAAACAAATATAACAAGTTAAAGTTGGCTGCAATCTTGATCCAACAACACTACCGAGCAGTCTTGTCTATGAGAAAAGAAAGGCATAACTTCAACAGAATACGAAATGCTTCTATTACCATTCAGAGAAATTATCGAGCCTATCTCAGCATGACAAGAGCTCTAACAGAATACACGCAACTAAAACAGGCTTGTCTAACCATACAATCTAGATACAGAGCTTTGAGAGCTATGTGTCAAGAAAAAAACAACTATAACAAGTTAAAGTTGGCTGCAATCTTGATTCAACAACACTACCGAGCAATCTTGTCTATGAGAAAAGAAAGACAGAACTTCAAAAGGATACGAAATGCTTCTATTACCATTCAGAGAAATTATCGAGCCTATCTCAGCATGACAAAATCTCTAACAGAATACACACAACTAAAACAGGCTTGTCTAATCATACAATCTAGATACAGGGCTTTGAGAGCTATGCGTCAAGAAAAAAACAACTATAACAAATTAAAGCTGGCTGCAATCTTGATCCAACAACACTACCGATCAATCTTGTCTATGAGAAAAGAGAGACAGAACTTCAACAGGATGCGAAATGCTTCTATTATCATTCAGAGAAATTATCGAGCCTATCTCAGCATGATGAAAGCTCTAAAAGAATACACGCAACTAAGACAAGCTTGTCTAACCATACAGTCTCGATACAGAGCTTTGAGAGCAATGCGTCAAGAAAAAAACAACTATAATAAGTTAAAGATGACTGCAATCATCATTCAACGACACTACCGAGCAATTCTGTCTATGAGAATAGAGAGAAATAACTACAATGTCATAAGAAATGCTTCTGTCACAATTCAAAGATGCTATCGAGCTCGTTTGAATATGAAGAGAGATCATTCAACTTACGTGAAACTAAAACAAGCTTGTCTGGCAATACAGACTCGATACAGGGCTTTGAAAAATATGCGTCAAGAACAAATAAACTACAACAAAGTAAAAATGGCTACAATTTTGATTCAACAACACTACAAAGGAATTCTGTCAATGAGGAAAGAAAGACACAACTACAATGTTTTAAGAAAGTGTTCAATAACAATTCAGAGGTATTTTAGAGCATATTATGCGGAACAAACTCAGAGAAACCACTATTTAAAACTTAGGCTATCTACAGTGTTGATCCAAAGACGATTCCGTGAAAAGAAATGTATGCAAGTGACTAGACAATTCTATGTGGAGACTAGAGTCGCTTGCCTGACTGTCCAGCGTCGATTCAGAGCTAATATACAGATGAAACTTCAGAGGCAACAATATTTGTATCTCAAACGATGCACAATAGTCATTCAGAGATTGTATATCGCTAAGCTATTGAGAAGACAATGCCAACAGAGATATGAAGCTCTGAAACAAGCCTGCGTTAAAATTCAAAATATCTACCGAGCAAAGCGTGCGATGCAAACCCAAAGAAGCTCATACCAGACTCTCAGGGTGGCTACACTGACTATACAGAAGTACTACAGAGCTAAGAAACAAGGACAATGTGAAAGAACAAATTATGCACTTATCAGAAATGCATCTATCGTGCTTCAACGAAGGTTTAGAGCAAGAACAGAAATGATGAAACAACGAATGGAATATGTAAGGCTTCGTAACGCAACATTTATAATACAGACTAGATACAGAGCCCACCTAGCCATGAAAAGTAATTTTGAGCAATATCAAAAACTGAGAAATAGTGTCATTACCATTCAAAACAGATTTAGGGCATATCTTCTTATGAAAGAAACATGCACCCAATACCTCTGTCAAAAAATGGGTGCTAATAGCATCAAAACATGGTATAGGGCTTGTTTAGCTATGCGCAAGCAGAGAATGAAATATTTGCAAATAATCGATGCAATTAGAATCATACAACAGAAGTACAGAGCCCAAAGATGCATGCTTGAAACTAGAAAAAAATACTTGCAACTTAAGAAAGCGGCTACACTCATTCAGCAAAGGTACAGAGCCAAGAAAGTGGCCCACTTGACTCATCAGCAATACTTAATCATACATAGAAGCGTAAAGAAAATCCAGTCCTGGTACAGATCTATTTTATGCATGAGAGTTGAAAGACACAGGTATATCGAAATGAGGCAGTTCAAAAGGAGAAATGAGGGTGCAAGAAAAATACAACTTTGGTTTAGATCTGTATTGAGCATGAGAAGAAAGCGAAATCAATACATGACGTTAAGAAAATCTGTGATCAAAATACAATCCATATATCGCATGCGCATAGTCAGGAAATCCTATATTCAAATCCGTTCTTCCATTATCACAATACAAAAAATCTATCGATCATACAGTCTTATGAAAATTCAAAGACAAAACTTCCTTCAAATTAAATCTGCAGTTATAAGGATACAGTCTGCTTGGAGGTGTTGGCACAGAAGACAGATCTATATCAGAATAAGAAGAGTAATATGTGGCATACAAGCAGTCTATAGAAGGCGCAAACGAATTGAGCAGTTGCGATCAGAAAAACAGAACAGAATCAAATCAGTCATTTGTGTCCAGAAATATTACAGAAGATATATTTGCATGAAGGAGTACAGGATCTATAGAGAAAAGGTAATTTACGTGCAAAGAAGATGGCGACAAATGTTCCATTTCAGGAACTCAAGATCATTGAGAATGAAAGTGAGGAGTGCGGTTGTTAGACTGCAAGCGCTCGCTCGTGGATACTTGGCTAGACAACAAGTGAGGCGCCTACGGGAAGAACTCGTGGCGAGGCGAGAACAAGAGAGACAGCACCGTGCAGCTTCTAAGATACAGGTCAGTCCATTTCTATTAAAATTTTTAAATTTATTTCATACATAAAACAAATAAAAGAAAGCAGATATTTTGAAATTTCTTCTTGTAATCCCTGAAATATCTGTTTTCTGCAATTCGTGAAGTACATACTCTGCTCCTTAGATGCAATTCAGCATGTTTCGTTAACGCTCCCGAGCAACGTCGTTACTTAGAGACCCTGCATCTTGCGATTGGTATATTGCCTGTACCACGGAGAGTGTTCCAATGAGCTATATGACACAATCCCTCCATCCACATTTTAGCATGGCTCGCGCATAACAGATCCACGCACTATCAATATCCTCCCACTACGGACAAATCTATTGTATAAATCCTTTCCTCACAGGGTTGCTAACCAGTGGAATGCACCTAGCCAGCCGACATGGTATTCTTAGCCGTCGTAAATGTTTGAATGGCTACCCCCCCTACTATGGTCTCATCACCTGTCAATGTCAATGATAAATGACAGTGACACATAATAAATTCAATACTAAATGTACATATGTACTTCCCTCTCGCAGTTAGTCGACGATGTGGCTTTGACAGCGACCAAATTAGCCCCGTGTGGTCTGGCACACTTTCCATTCAAAAGATTTTACAATCCTCAATTGTTTACAATGGACATTTGGCCCTCACTGGAACTTCAGGCATAATTTCAGTGCATAGATTTTATGCAGTGGTAGCTTAAGACGAAATGCGGTCAGCCTTTAGTCCATATAAACTATAACAAACGTATTCCTCTGTTTTCTCCCTGGATAATGAGTGACACTAGAGCAAATATTTTTATATAAAATATATATACCACTAACATGTTGCTTTGTTATTTTAAATTTTATTATTATAAGAACTAGGGATCTTCAAAAATAACTAAAAATGTCAGTTATTCCGCTGTGTGCAAACATCCAGCAAAACAAATTTGACGAATATAAAAATATAAGAAATTGTATAGACATAGATTATTATTGATAAAAATATTAAAATCGGTTCAATTTCGGTTTGCTCCACCCACTTTCTCAGTAAAGAAAGGACGAGATGAATATAAACTTACATTAGTTGTTTTTTTTTTAATTAATTCTCAGAGATCTTGCTTTAAGAGGGTGACCAACGCAGATTGTACTCATCTCAAGATGGCGCGTGAACATGAAATAATTAATAACACAGATTTCAAGAAGTATAATGAAAATTCAGAAAAGCGAATCTAGCAGCAGGTGATCTATATATAACATGAGATGTTGTATGTTAGTCTGTGCCACTCCGGTTGAGCTATAATTTCCAAAATGTTACGACTTTTGTATTATTTCTAAATTATAGCTCAATCGGAATGGCGCAGATTGACATACAAAATCTCATATTAAAGCTAGATCACGTAATGATAAATTCACTTTTTTTCATTTTCATAATCCGAGTACTTCTTGAAATTTGTATTATTATTTAATTATTTATTTGCGCGCCTTCTTGAGATGAGTACAATCTGCGTTTGTCACTGCCTTAAAATTAAGGAGTTTTTTTTATTGTTTTCAGTGGAGACCCTGTTAAGATTAATTTCTATTGTTGGGAATGTAGCGTTGTGTGGTATTGGCAGGCCTTGTTCCGCGGTAACCGCGTACGTGAAGACATGAAGCACCGGCCGGACATAGCGGAGATGCGGCAGAAGCTGATCAGATCAGAGCCCGTGCAAAGAGAGGAAACCATGGAACAGCAGAATGAGTATGCACTGGAAGTGCTCACACACTACAGAGATATTCCCTCTATCATCAGGGCATTTGTTATAATTGGTATGTGTGATTTTTCTATTATTAGTGAATAAGCGTGCACAAAGGCATTATTACAAATGGTTTATGTTTATGGTTAATTAGGTATTATGACAAATGAAACACATGACATCTGAAATTATGAAATACTAGCTATCACTCGCTTTAAAATTCACGCGGACAATGTCGCAGCCAATACAAATGTATCCTATTGCCAACCACAACGCCATCTCGGCACATCAAGAGTGAGACTATAGACATGTCTCCATTCATTATTACTTCGTAACATGAAGATGTGTCAATGACGAATTTCCATACAAATGTGGGCGTTAATTTTCTAAAATCCTTTCTTATACCTACAAAAGAAACTACTGTGAAAAATTTCATGATTCTAGATTCCCAGCGGTTTAGCTTTTTAATCACGATGGCGGCACATCGTCACTTTCAATTGTGAAGTTTTAAATTCTAACCGACCAGAATTTTAAAAAGTGAAAGTGGCTCCCGTCATCATGGGGCTCAAGTGAGCGAATGTGGGGACGGGGCCCGGGGGGGTGATGGGGAGGAACCTTGCAACCAGCTAGTAATATATAAAAACAGTCAGGCGCAAGCTACATACAAAAAATATACATACATATCGCTCACGGTGCATCCAGACAATAGGGGTAAGCAGAGCAATTGGTGTTGTGCTGCAAGAACTCTGGTAATTACAGCACAACACCGACCACCACATTTTGCAAGATGTTCGGACAAGATATCAAGCAGCATGTAAGGCACAAACAACCACCTACTAGATGACTTGGAAGAAGTACCGTGCTAAGGTGAGAGGTGGCGAGCCTGTCGCCATTTAGCACGGCACCTTGTCCTTATCCCTTAGTCGCCTTTTACGACATGCATGGGAAGAGATGCAGTGGGGTCATTCT
>WYDE02198858.1:0-10373 GCA_009867175.2 Adela reaumurella | reverse complement strand
CTGACCGCACCCAGCGTTGCTTAACAAGCAATAGCGACAGTTGACTCTCTGCACCACTGAGCTATTAAGGCTGACTAATTATTAAATGTTATAATTTTTTTATTTTCTTGACAAATAGTTTTTTTTTCTCTCTTTGACAACTGTTATTTTCATTAATTCCTTTTCATTGTTTTATATAATTAATAATTTGACTTATCATTGTGATTGACATTATTTTATATTATACCTGGTTTTAGATTATATTATGCTGTGTCTACAATTTTTGACGATGGCCTATTTTTTGCTTAAAACTTAAAATACTGACGAATCTAAGTGTCTAGTATCTTGTGTACCTACAGATAATAAAGAAATACAATAAAATACAATACTTTATGAATTTTTCCAAGCCCATGTCACTAACGAATATAAAATTGTATTGCTATTTTTACAATAGAGATTTCCGTAAAAATAGAGGGATATTTTGATTTTTTTTAACGAGCAAAGTTAAGCGAGGTTCACTTAAGATGATCCTGCAGATTGAAAACCTAGAACATTCCCTATACTTATCTTTAACATTTCATAAGTCAATCCTACGGTACAGATGACCCGGCCTTAATATGTGTAATCGATGTGTGTACAGCGCATGCTGCCGGCGCTGGCGCGCGTGCGACAGTCGCGCGTACCTAATGCCTACGACAAGACCGCGCTCAAGCTGGAGGAGGGCGACGTAGTTAAAGTGAGTGCTCCTCAATGTTTCTATAGCTTAAATAGTCTACACATATTGATGCGTGTACAGCGCATGCTGCCGGCACTGACACGCGTGCGACAGTAGCGCGTACCTAACGTCTACGAGAAGACTATGCTTAAGCTGGAGGAGGGTGACATAGATAAAGTGAGTGCTCCTAATGTATCTTTAACTCAAATTTATCAAATTAATTACAGGTATTGATAAAGTACAATGTAAGTTCAATTCCCCGTGGACAAACCAATGTGACCACGACTACCACGAGTCCAAGACCCAACAATGTCTGTATGGAGTGAGGAATCCACAGTAGTCTCTATGTTAACTGCATAATCAATGCACATAATGCATATGTCAATGCTTGTTGCAGGTGACTAAAATGAATATAAACGGGCAGTGGGAGGGCGAGCTCAACGGTAAGGTGGGACACTTCCCCTTCACGCACGTAGAGTTCCTGGACGAGGACGAGCAGGACGCGCAGCGGCAGTAGTGCTGATCTCTCTACCGGACACAAGCACCATACTGTCTCTATCCTTTCCCAAGCCATGGGGTGAGCGACGCGGCATTGTGATGCAGAATATGTGGCAGGATGACATGTATGGGACCGTGCCAAGGATAATAAAACACTGGCACATTTCTTCATATTAAATAAAAGGTTGTATCGCCGAGGAGACACAACCTGTTAATATGTAGAATTGTACTAGTGTTTATTAACTGCCATAAATAAATGTATATGTATTGAGTATGAGACTCCCGCGCTTATATAATTTTTATCAATCGAGACGATCTAGGATGAGTAGGTCTTGGCTAATATTGAGTTGCGAATATGTCAATCTTAAACAAAATATTGAATTTTAGATATATTTTTCCATAGTCAGTTAATCGCGCTTGACATAATATTGTGAGACGTTGGCAACATTTTAGTGAACGGGACCTACGAATGCCAGTTCGTCTCGATAGAACTTATACAACCGTAGCTATTTCATTCTCTATATGTGAAATGTAAATATTTGCAGGCCTCATCTCCTTTGCCAACTGTCAACGTTGTGTCACAATCCCATATAATCGTTACAGTTTGGACCATAGTGCTTGTACACTATACCTGTAGCCTATGACCACGTTGTACCAGGTCGGGCCATAGTGCCTGAGCACTATATACCAGTCTATGGCGATGTTGTACCAGGTCGGGCCATAGTGCCTGAGCACTATACCTGTAATCTATGGTCATGTAGTTCCTGTTCGGGCCATAGTGCCTGAGCACTATATACCAGTATTTGGCCATGTTGCACCATGTCGGGCCATAGAGCCTGAGCACTATACCTATTGGCCACGTTGTACCAGGTCGGATCATAGTGCCTGAGCACTATACCTGAAATCTATGGCCATGTTGTACCAGTTCGGGCCATAGTGCCCAGTAGGCATAGTGCTCAGGGCACTATACCTGTACAGTCTTATTTCAAATTTGTTTAAGCTTCATGGTATTTTACAAACATCAAATTGGCACAATAATGATGCAAGCACAGACGCCTCGGCGAAAAATGTTCAACATAGCGTATCTCTTAAGGGGGCGGGTCTCGTCACAACATCCATCGATTATTTTACATATAATAAAACGCACATTTTTGTTTATGAAATAATGATTGAATGCAGGAGTTTCTCACCTCGAGGGCTTTGAAATGGAGACGGAGAGTCCACCGCTATTTTATATGTGCTACGAATGTAAATAAGAGTTGGAATGTAATTTGTATGCTACCAAATCGCTGGAAGGGTGGAAATCGTTGAACGAGTGGAACTTATCGTCACTGCTATTGCAAAAGGTCGTATGTAAGATGCTGAAGTATCCAGAAAGTCGGTTTGAATAACATATCAATACATATTTCTTAAGGTAAACTGTAAACAGTGTCTTCTGCAAGATATGAACCAAATGTTTCATGTGTATGCCGTCAACTAAAAGAAGAAGAATTTACTATCAGAGCCTAGATTCTGGAAGTTGTACACTCCTGAGCATGCCCAAAGTGTCCCGAAAGACGTTTGTTATCTCTCAGGGAGAGCTCTCTCAGCGCTGACACATAACGTACGGACTTGCAGCATACGCTCGCTGTATTACATTAAGTCAGATAAAGAATTTGCAATCCCCCAATGGTGTATTTGTACATTTAATATTTACATAACCCTTACATAACAAAGATATACAGCTTTTTGGCATTTACATTTTTATTAAATGGCATAACCGTTAGACAATAACATTTTTGCTGCCTCCTGAAAAGTTTACTTTTTTGACTTACGACAGTTTGCAGTAAGAGCAGGGTTATGTCTTTAATTCGTTTATAAGTTAAACTACTTTATGGGTAATATATTTGTATTATCAAAAGATGACAAACTGATGCTAGAAGCATCTCAGAATATCTCTGAACAATATTATTGCGAGTGTAGAGTATGTAAATGAATCTTTGTGACCAATTTGGACATAGACTACTTAGACTAGTTTCAACGACGCGCTGTTCTACTCGATAACGACCACAAGGTACCTCGTAATTTAGAAACCCCGCAACTTCACAGCGATATTAGATCCTTGTGCGTATTCTGCACTATTCCGCTTCGGGAAATGCTCTATGTAGGGTCCCATATTATATTATGTGACCTGCCATTGCATACGAGTACAGCGGAGTTCTTATCTTCTTAAGTAAAACTTAGAAAAAGAGTATCTTTATAACACCTATTCTAATATCTATCTGAGAAGTGATTTAATACATTATTAGTGACATTATAATATAATTGGCTTATAATAATGTTTTTTTCTTTAATAAAACGAAGCCAAAACTTAAGGCTGTTGATGCAACGAAGATATTTTAAAAAACCTTTTTTCAACATCTTTTTACATAAAATTAGGAATTTCCATTGACCGTCCGTAATTACGTAATAGGAATTATAACGACACAAAAAAAAAAATTTAATGCCGAAATTCAACGTGTGAACACGATTTCAAATTGCCAATAAAATTTGGTTACAGATGGTTACTTACTCGTGTCGGTGTAACACATGTTTTAGCCTTAAAATATTAGTTGGTGGTCGTTTGGCTTTAGTCGCGCTTGCAGCATTGACGGAGCCGAAGACAGCGCTTGGCCAAACACTACTGCGGACTCAACACGGCCATAACGTTAGGAGAACTGAAGAAGATCTCCGCATGGAGTTGATTCCACATCTTGGACACGCGCATCGGCTGACATGGGCATGGCGTTTTAATTTTTGTCTATGGGTAATGATTGGAGTGAAGAGATGATTTTCCAAACCAAACTGCCTCTTGAAATTTGAAAGTCACCTTTCGAAACGTGGGGTACTTTGTCTGTTGAATGCAATCCCTTCTGCAAGCCAATCTTCAGTCTGGAGTCCTTCAAGCACAATGTGAAGGTGTACTAGCCGACATGGTATTCGAAGCCCCCGTAAATGATGGAATGCCCGTATGCTCCGTTAGCCTATTCATTGCGTTAGTCAGACGTGCGCTGTATGTCGTGCTTTATATAAAAAGATTCACAATTCTCATTGCCCGTGTTGTAAATTATCTATAGATATAAGTTTTATTTATTGAAAGAGAAAAAAAAAAGGACTTAGGCCACACGAGACATCTTCATAGGGGCTAAGATGCTATAATACGTTAAGTTTTCTTTCACTCTGCGTTTTAAGTAATTTTCACTGTTCATTATACTTAGCCAAACCCTGTTTATCAGAGTTTTCCCTATGAAATGAACTATGCATGATCCAGCGCCGCACCATCCGTCTAATTGGTGATCCCAAGCTCACATAGGGACTTGAATCATTGCACCACAGGTGAACAATCGGTACTCTTAGTCTGTTTTATAGGTACTACCATCACCGTTGCTCCGATGAACTGGCTTACCTAATCCCTCCTGCCACGAACCATATCCATCCGCCACACGTGTTGCGTCTTGACTGATAAATTAATTTTATTAACCAGAAAATTACACGCAGCATCTGGATTACTCCAAAAAGCCACTAAAGGGAGTGATATGGGCCAGAATTGCAACTGAATCACTATGCCAAATAGTTTTGTTGTGCTTTGAAAGACCAGAAATCAAAAGTAAATTATTAATTTCAAAGTCAGAATCAGAACTCGATATTTTATTACATGCCGCTGCGGCGAGCAGGCACAAACTGAACTAAGCTGTGTCGTCTGTGTCTCAGCACACACTGCTCACTGATTTCTGCGTCGTCTGCCCTGCGTCACCTGTGTCTCACTAATGCCATCCTCAACAGACCGCGAGTGTCCGTTCCAATTTATGCAAACAAAAGTGGCATTCAAAAATATACAGCTGCTACTGCAAAAGGTAGTAATTATGACAACATTGTAGTTTTTTCCTATGTAGAAATCCAGAAAATTGTTGAAAACTTCCGGCTCTTCTCGCGGCGACTTTATCGGATTGTCCGACGTTTCGAACAGAGCCTCACAAAAAACAGGTCCGGGAGCAGGGCGGCGACCGCGAGCACTAGAGAGTCAGCCTGATCTGACTGCAGAAAATAGGGGACGACGCGCTCGGAAGAGAGCCGAGTTTGTCAAATTCCAGGAACAGTACTCGAATAACAGGAGCCTGGCTGTGAGGGAGTTCTTAGACGGAAAGCCAGCGCCCATGAGGTACAGCCCCGAGGAGATGGAAGCCTATTGGCGGCCTATCTTCGAGGAAGTATCGACGGCGTCTGGCCTAGCTGAATCCGAACTCTCGGCTATCGCGAGAGGGGTGTCGAAGCGACGTCGATGAGCCGAATTTGGGTTCCGATAACTCTTGAGGAGTTACGTGCAACCCGAATTCCCTCCTCCAGTGCACCTGGGCTGGACCGTGTAACGACGACGGCCTGGTGGAACGTCCCGGATGAGGACAAACTCGAGCTCTTTAACAAGTGCCTAACCCTTGGCGAATTCCCAGAAGTCTTTCGACGCTCCAGGACTATCTTTGTGCCGAAAAAGGGGGCGTTCAGCAGCCCGGGCGACTACAGGCCGATTTCGATCGCGTCTGTACCGCTAAGGCAGTTTCACCCCATCCTGGCCCGAAGACTAGTATCCTTTTGCCCGGCTATGCTCGGCGGCGGAGAGGGTTCATCCAAGCGGATGGCTGCATGGAAAATAGTGCAACCCTCAATGCCATCATTAGTGAAGGGCAGGATTGGCGGAATACCATATCGGCATTCTCGATTTCTCGAAGGCGTTTGATACAGTGTCTCACGAGGCACTTATCAAGGTACTGCGCGCTAAGAGATTGCCGGAAGGTTTCTACCAATACCTAGCAAAACTCTACGCAGACGGATATACTATTATAGACGTCGGCGGAAGGTCGAGCGAAGTCGTCAAAGCCTGAAGATGTGTTCGTCAGGGCGACCCCCGGTCGCCAGCGCTATCAACTTAGCGTTAGATGTAGTGCTGCGAGCAATCCCTCGAGAGGTCGGATTCGGTATTGCTGGGGAGCGAGCGTCGGCGGTAGCCTACGCGGACGACCTAGTAGATATAGTATCTCAGACGGGGATGCAACTAACGTTGGACGCGGTTGTCGAAGCAGGTGCGACAATGGGTCTCATTTTAAACGCCGGGAAGTGTTCAATCCTGAGCATGAAGCCAGATGGTAAGAGGAGGTTGGTTCATCACCGCACCGACCGCATTTTTAAAATCGGCCGGAAGTGGATGAAACAGGTGGCCTCTGATGAAGAAGTCTGGTGGTACCTGGGCGTTAAATTTGGGACATCTGGATACGAGAGATTGGAGACAGACATGAAAGAAAGCCTACTCAGAATTGGACAGGGTCCCCTTAAGCCTCAGCAGAGGCTCGAGTTTCTGAGAGTCCACCTGTTGCCACGATACACACACGCCTTTGTGCTGGGTAAAGTGACATCAGGCCGGCTTCACGCTCTCGATCTCCAAATCCGGGCTGCAGTTAGACGACGGTTGAGACTCCCGCATGACACTCCGAACTCATATCTGCACACGGCTGTACAGGACGGCAGCCTTGGGATTCCCTGTTTGGAGGCTGAAATCCCTAGTCTTACTTGTAGTAGGCTGGATAGAATGAAGCTTTCAAGCAGTGCCATCTCGAGAGCCGTCGCGGGTTTACCCAGTTTCTTTAAAAAGTACACCTGGGAGGAGAAGCTGATGAAGAGGTTCACCCGAATCGATGATAAGTTGGGACGCAGGACCACGGCAGAGTATTGGCGTTTGAAACTCGCTGAGACCGAGAACTCGAACTTAAGAGAGTCGAGAGCCGAGGAACGGTAGAGTGGTTGTTTGGTTGGAACGGTGTGGTGGTGCGTACCGGCCAGCAAACGAAGATGGGGTCACTCGGCTGAGTCGTAGAGCGTAGACCTAGAGGCACTGGTGATCTGGCGTACAGTCACCAGTGGAAAACTATCTGGCCGCGATTTCGTGGAGTGTGTGCACACACACATAAACGCTCTACCCTAACATGTGAGGGCGAGCAGGGGAAGAAGATCGGAGGCGGACACGCGGTGCCGAGAGGGTGCCAAGTGGACGAAACCACTGCGCATTCTATCCAAGTGTGTGCCCGTACCCACGGCGGTAGGATACTCCGCCACAACGCTGTCGTGGACCTGCTCGCCGAACAGATTAGTCGCAAGGGGTGGACAGTCATGAAGGAGCCTCACATAACCGTCGCTGGTATGCTCCGCAAACCCGATATCCTCGCCCTTCGAGATGGAGTGGGGGTCATCATTGACCCCCAAATAGTGTCCGGAGCGCAGCCCCTTGATCGGGCCCACGCTGTCAAACGCGACAAGTATGCGAATGACGAGGGCTTGATGAGGAAAGCTGCGGTCTTGTTAGGCCTTCCAGGCCCGCACAGGATAGAGGTCACATCGTGCACTCTGTCTTGGAGAGGTGTTTGGAGCAAATCGTCGTTTGCGGAACTGAAAGGATGGCTGAAGCTCGAACGCTGGGTTCTGTCCGCCATACCGGGTTTGGTTTTGCGAGGGTCCTACTGGAACTGGATGAGTTTCAACCAGACGACGCAAAGGACCAGAGCTTTACCTGCTCGGGTGGCAAGCGCCTAAATCAGCCTCCTGGCTGGTATGAGCCTCAGGCATACCTCTCTGCCGAGGTGGCTATTTTCCGGAGTGGCCACTGCAAAAATTAGAGAGTACGTCAGTACGTTTGCTAAGCTCGTAGCTAGCGGACGTCTCCGTGACTATGAACAGGACGCTCTGTTCGAAACGTAGGACAATCCGATAAAGTCGCCGCCAGAAGAGCCGGAAGTTTTCAAAATGTTGTTCAGCGACTACGGTAATTTAAAAAGTATTGTAGCTTAATGGCTCCCGGTTTTACAAACTTGATGCTCTGGAAGCCACTGCTGGGCTGTCGCTTTCTAGTTCGTGCAATGGATAGGCGTATGGACTTTCTGATGATTTGGAGGACTTTATCATGTTTATCATGGCCTCTCAGAAGTAGTATTTTGAATCCACATAGCAAGTGCTTGGTAGTGCCTCCAAATTCCTTACACGACGGGCATACTGTATCTATAGATTTTCCCCATTGATGTAGGTTTGTCGGGTCAGGGCGAGTAAGTTGGAATGTATTTAAGTAGAACTAAAGCAGCTCTGGGGACCAGTTGTATATCATGGATTTCCACTTCAGTGCAGGAGGGATGCAGAGGTCACCCATAGTATCACTCCATGTCCACCTGAGCAAACCCCTTCAGTAATTCTTTATCAGACTTGCAGTGTCTATGCAGACCTAGTTTTTTTGGTACGAGCACCAACTTGGAATGATTTGTATAAGTAGAGCCTTGATTCCAGTTCATCTGATAATGATGTGTTAGGTAAAGCTTGAACGACACTATCGTTGGAGTCTTGATAATGCATTGTTTTGATATTCTACTTTTGATAGAATGTCAACGGTCTCTTAATATTCAGTCCAAAGTTATTGTGAAATCTGTACAGTGTCGCAGAGTCAGACGGGTGAGCCAGTACAAACCATGACTTTAGGAATCTGGTCACCCTAGAGTCCAATTTAGTCAGGTTTTGCTTTGAGAAGTTGTAGACGAGAAATGGCGTCGTAATTATACCCTGCTCTTCTTTGAAGGCTTTTTTGGTGAAATCAAAGGGATTATTTACAAAAGATTCTATGGGCCTTCCGAAACTCATTGCCAGCTACCATGATTTGCTCGACACTTTTTGGATGAGTTTCAAGATAGACCTCTTAGCTCTCGCCAGTTGGTGACATAGGTTTTTATCTCCTGAAGAGTTAGCTTTCCTTAGATGCTTTATTACATCTCTCTTCTTTCTCCTGAGCTTCGCTTTGAAAGTGTTTTCTCTCTTAATAGGATTGTGGTGATCACGACCAGGGTACAAGTCGGAGAAGTAGTTGTGAATTATTTCTTGGATGTCGTACAACTGATCTTCGGACCTCTGCCTATCTATGGCCTAGGAGGTCAAACAAGTTTAGTGTGCCTCTGGGCGAAAAAGCCTCACGGTGAAAAGAGGATTGCGTGACACTTGGTAATGTGTGAGTATGTTGTTGGATAAAGAATTTGAAATGCCATAATAGTGCTTGTAACCTTTATTTGGTCACTAACGAAGACGTATGTTACAATATTGTTATTGACTTTTCTACTTATGTCAGTACCTCAGTTTACCTTTTGCCGTAACAGTGATGATTTGTTTGATTGAAATCAAACCTAAATTGCAGGGAAAACTTCATCTCTGGATATTATCATAGCATGTAAAGATAATGTAAATATATGATTATATTTTTGAACATGTAATTTTTTTCTATTTAAACCATCATCAGTGGACGGCGCCATTTGCACAGTTTCGAACACGAAGTCTCTCATATCTAACTACCTATTGTATTCTTTGATCCGATTCAATAAGTATCTCAAATCTATCTTCTATTTCAACTCATGTATTATGATAATACAACAACCCTCATGTGGTCTCAGACTCACACTCTCTGCAAAATGCTTCAAAATTGCAGGAGATATGACTCAGAAATTATAGCTTCCGCGAGTAATTCATTTACAGTAGAACTCCCATTATCCGGACTCGCATTTCACAGTCCAATATAGGAAATCAGGAGGGATCAGAAGTCCATATTGAAGAAGGTGTTTAACTCAGCACTCAATGGCTTCACCGAACATATCCGGGCCCATGGGCAGTAGAAAAGGATGTTCATCAAGGTCGGGACCACCAGGCGGCGCCGCCAGACTCCTTTGCGCATTATGTTTCGGCTCGCTGCAAGCCCTCGTCAGCGATAACTAGTACATGGAGAATTGTTATTGCTGGTCCCGCCCTCGACCACCCTCTCTCTACCTATCCAAATACTGTAGGATGCCTCCAGTGACGGAAAATTGAGGAAGGTTTTGTCCTATCCTTGGGCAGCTTAGTGGCTCCCGCATTCACAAATTTGATGCTCTGGAAGCCACTACTTGTTTGTCCCTTCCTAATCGGTGCGATGGAAAGGCTGATGGCCTCTCTTATGATTTTGAGGACCTTATCATGACAGTAGGAATATTGGCCTCTCTCAAGTTTTGGCATCCACATAGCAAGTGCTTGGCAGTGCCTACAAATTCCTTACACGATGGGCATAAATTATTTGTAGATTTTCCCCATCGAGCCAGGTTACTCGGGTCAGGGAGAGTAA
>WYDE02198847.1:0-10373 GCA_009867175.2 Adela reaumurella | reverse complement strand
ACATTTACGAGTTCAATACCACAGAGTATCGACTAGATCCAGGAAACAGAGAAATCTTACCTCTTTGGGATCGAGGCGAAATGCTACTAATCGGGCAAAAAGGCTACGAGGGTGATTTCAAAAGTACTACTAAGGCACAAAGGCTAGTACATTTTAAATAAATAAAATAAAATTTTGAACATAAACACGATTATAAGGTAAGGCAGTAAAACAATACACTAAAATCTCAATAAAATATAAATTTAATGTTGTATAATGACATTAGCCTTATGAACTATTCCTATATTACCACAGCTTCAATGTTTTACATTTAGACAAAAATAAAATAACCGCATAATTAAAACTATACCATTTTTATACCTATAAATTATGAAATAACACCATGTAAATTCAGAATATTTGCTTAAAAATAACCACCATAATATTTACAGTAAATAAAAATATTAAAAATAGTTACGAATGCATGAAAATTTAAGAAAATAATAAATAAAAAAAATACAAAATTACCATGAATTCTGAATAAGCATTACAATTATTGCACAAAGCGATTAAAATAAGAATAGGACGGAACTAGCGCCATTTTGTGATGCTGAACTGTCAAACTAACTTCACGTCAGCCATACTTGAGTAAGGTGTAAAAAAAAATATACACAATATCAAACATTTAAGGAAAAACAGAATACAACACTTTTTAAATTACCGCAGTCGCTGAACAACATTTTGAAAACTTCCGGATCTTCTTGCGGCGACTTTATCTGCTTGTTCCGACGTTTCGAACAGAGCGTCCTGTTCACGATCACGGAGACGTCCGCTAGCTACGAGCTCAGCAAACGTACTGAAGGACAGGACGCTTTGGTCGAAACGTCGGACCAATCCGATACAGTCGCCGCGAGAAGAGCCGGAAGTTTTCAAAATTTTGTTCAGAAACAGAATAATTAGTTTTAACTAAATATTTATTGTAAGAACAATACTAGAGCTTAAAACTGGTTCCTTATAAGTGTGGAAGTGTTTAAACACCAGTATTATAAAGAACTATCAAGAAAACTCGTTATTTTTAGCTAAAAGTTATTTGAAAAAGTGAAAAAAAAAAAATATGAAGTTGTGTCTTGGTCATAAAGAACAATAAAGAACAATAAAGAATTGTCATTTCATGCGGAAGTATGAAATTTAAAATACTCATATGTATAATGCTTCCCTTTAAACCCTTGAGAACGTGCAGACCGTACTTTTCTGCGCGGATTCGAGTAAAGTTAGTCAACACAGCCTATTCTCATAGTCATCGCATAGCATATTAGAATTGTACACATTAAAAACTGAAACGTTCACCGAAAACTAAACCTATCTAAATTAATATTAAGTTATTCAATAAAACGAACATCAATAAACTTGTTCAATTACTTTCTATAGGAAACATATTTGGCTGTACAATAAAGGCAAACCCGTTTAGGTAAATAATTTTTTTTCTTGCATCAATAATTTTGATATTTCTTAAAGTGGCTGGTGCAAAGAATAATAACCGATGGTTTTGAGATCTTTTCGATGACACACCATAAAATAAACAAATATGCGGCGAATTTAAAACAATAAACTGGCCATTAACAATATGCAAGTCTCAACACCATTTACCAGTTGTCTTTCCGGTAAAACCCCCTCAAGTGGACATTACCACGTCATTCTTGTGCTAAAATTGCTACCTTCACCGGGACTTCGATGTCTCACTGTTGGGCACGGCCTTCTCATCATTAAAAACAGCACCACTCTTGTATTGATGGAATAGTCCTACAACTACACTGGAGTGCTGGGAAAGAAATTGCAGGCTTTGAAAAGGTCGCCAAAATACTGGACCGTAAATGTGATTTTTTGTTCGCTATTCGCTAGCCACGCCAGTCGCAAGCCATGCTAGTTGGTAGCATGCAGTCGCTAGTCACTAGTCACGCTAGTCGGAAGCATGCTAGTCGCTAGTCAAGCTAGTCGCTATTCATGCTAGTCGGTAACTCGCTAGGCGGTAGCAAGCTAGTCGCTAGACACGCTCTCTAGCCATGCTAGTCGTCAGCCACGTTAGTCGCTAGTCACGCTAGTCGGTAGCATGTTAGTTGCTAATCGGTAGCATGCTAGTCACTAGTTACGCTAGTCGCTATTGACGCTAGTAGGTAGCACGCTAGTCGGTAACACACTAGGCGGTAGCAAGCTAGTTGCTAGACATGCTCTCTAGCCATGCTTGTCGCCAGCCACGCTTTTTGGTAGAATGCTAGTCCATAGTCACGCTAATCAGTAGCACGCTAGTCACTAGACACGCTCTCTAGCCGTGCTAGTCGCCAGCCACGCTAGTCGCTAGTCACTAACAGTAGTCGATAGCCACAATACCTCATTGCTCTAAAATCGTTATAGAATTTTACTAAATATTGTTATTTTGTATATACTTTAAAATTACACTTTGTCCTTTACAAAAATTCGTAAGAGGTCTTCAACAGCTATTTATCATTCAGAATTTTAACACGAGAAAGGCGAATGGTAACGTCACTTGTACTTTGGAATATACCCTCATAGCTGCACGGCGACGATGGTCACCTTCAGTTTGAGGGACGCGTTGATCCGCTTCGTTTTATGCACGAAAAAACTTTGACAGCCGCTGCTTCTGCTGCTTATTGTAGTCCGCCATTGCACTCCGCACCTTCAAACAAAAGAAAGAATTGTCACTTTTAAGTTGGATTCATCAAATGGATTAAAGAAAGAAAGAAAGAAAGAAAACGTTTATTTTCTCTGTTGAAACATTACATTTATCCATTATATTTTTACATAAGGAACACGAGAAAAATGGGCCTGGCACAGCCTATGCCGCGACACACCAGCTCGATACTGAGGAGGTGTGTGCGGCGCTGATTTTAAGCCAGTCCAGCGAGAGTGACAGCCAAAGTGCATAGTTATATATTTACATAATTTGAGAAGCCAGTCAGACACCCTACTAACCTAACAATAACGTACTTATTTCTTAATTTACCCTAACTACTTACATAATTATATTTTATTTACACACTCATATACCCTAACTTATTCTAGCCTAACTTAATATATACATAAATCTGTTGACCTATGCACCACACAATTACACCACACATTCTCAATTGCATGGATATTCATTTTCAATTAAAAGTCTTCAATAATAATATTCGCCTTGTAACTGAGCTATGTAAGAGGACAAGTGGCGTCATCTAAGCCCGGCCACCCAGTATTAGTCATACAGCTATTAGTATTGTAAGTGCGTTACTCACTCTCGGTGCTGAAAGGTATGATACCAAAGTGTGTGCTGAAGTGATTCCATTGTGGATATTACTCGCGTGTAACAAGACCATCTGAAATGATTACACGCAATAACTAAGTAATGTTTCATTTTCATAAAAACCTCATATGTAAATTTATTCTTGTAAGGAAGGTATATTACAATGTAAAAGAAGCCTTAACTGACATATTTTCTTGAAATTCTAACTGCATATAAATCTTGACATGGTGGGTACAATCTGTACCACTTATTCTACTAAGTGGTTTAATATTACCTATTCTTGACAATTTGATAAAATTAGTATAATTTTTATAATTTTTTTTTTGACATTGTACTACATTGTGGTATTCGAATTAATTAGTATAATTAGGACAAATTGATACAATCACGTATCAAGTTCTTTGACCAGGGCTCTTTACACCTGAAATTATAAATTATTTAATGCGGTTAAAATATATAAGTAACCTGATAAGATTATATTTACCTGAAATCCAAACAGTTTGTTGAGGAATACGCTCTGTTCCAAAAGCAGAAAATAACACTCAGTAAAAAACTGCAGTGTCTCATCCGGTGAAATGGCTACCCCACCTCTAATACTATTTCCTTCTATCGCGTAAGCAGCAATTTGCTTCTCCAAACTCTTAATTCTGTGTATGAACATTACTATTCTCGTTGCGTAGTCTACCAGGTGAAGGTCGATCAATAAATAAATCCATATCACCGATAGATATTTTAGTGCAAATAAGTATCCATATATTGAACACAATATTGTACCTTGCACTAAATATAAGCACAGTCGTGCACATGTAATCCCAGCGAATATTTGGTTACATTTTGATTTGTCTTTCTCATAAGCGCAGTACTTGGACATGAATAGATGTTTGTCTATAACTCGCATGTTCTCATAGTAAACAGTTATATCTTCCTTTTTCTGACGACCAATTATCACTATGGCAGTTATGAACTGAACGGTAGGTATGGCTGCAGTTGATACGTTGGCATACAAGATAATCGATTCCATATTTGAAGATTCAGAAGACAACCAAACTTCGATGAACGGATTAACACTTCGGTAGAGAAAATTTAATAATGTGAAAATTATGAAAATTAACGCCTTTGTATTTTTATTTTCTATATAATATTTTCCGTTTGCATCACAATTGATCCGGCATAAACAAAAAAGACGTAATATTTTAAAAAATCTAAAATTTATGTTTAGGATTTCGGTTAAGTTAACATTCAAATAGGCTTTATTATCAGCAGCCATTTTTACAGCGTGTACCTATTATTTTACTGGCAGTGCAACTAAGTAATAAAGTAATGACTTTAATTTTGTCGAGTAACTACTCATTTATAGGCTTTACAAGAGTGACAATTTCATTAAAACATGAATAATAAAATTATTTAATGATATTATTCATGAATTTACCTAACATTGTTTTTTTTACCGTGTGGGGCCGGTACTTAAAATAATAACCCCACTGCATCTCTTCCCATGCATGTCGTAAAAGGCGACTAAGGGATAAGGACAAGAAGCCGTTCGAAAGGGCGACAGGTTCGCCACCTCTCACCTTGGCACGGTAATTTTACCATGTCATGCATTCATGCGTTCAGTAGATGGGTTTTAGTGTCTTATATGCTGCTTGATATCTTGTCCGAATACCTTGCGAAATGTGGTGTTCGGTATTGTGCTGTAAGTTACCGGTGTTCTTGCGGCACAACACCGATTGCTCTGCTTACCCAGATTGTCGGGATTCAGCGTGAGTGATATGTATGTATGTATATGTGTTTTCTTTTTTTCCACTTTAAACGAAGTAATTTTTAAGAGATTTAGAAAAGGAGAGATTTAGCTCTCTATTCGGAGCGTACGCATGTATGTATATATGTTCCTTTTTAACCGACTGCGCGAAGCAAAAGGGGTGTAATGTGTTTAGCGTGTATAATATGTATGCATGTTTGTATGTGATTATGTGAGAATCCTTTGTGTTAACCTACAGACTAAACGACTTGATAGATTTTGATGATTTTCACAAGTTTCACAGGCTATAGCAAATTATTGTACATTCAGTATGCCGGCCGTTTAACTCATTTTATTCAAAGAAAAAAAAATTTAAGAAAACCCACCGTGTTGTCGTAATTTAGGTAACACCAAAATTAAGGTATTAGTGAGACAATTATAAGTATGTATGTATAACACACATATAGCCTAAATCCTTTACGGCAGCCGTTATACCCTATTTTGTTCAGAGTTGAAAAAAAGTCCTCGAAACACATCGTGTGGGGTATCGAAATGTAAGTATTAATGAGACGATTGCAAATGTGTATAATATATATAGCATAATTCGAATATAGCGGCTTTCAGTCGTCGTTTAGTCGGTAGTTGAAAAAAAAGTTACGGAATCCTACCTTGTGGGGATGAGAATAAATTAACGAGAATATTTGTATTTTTTTTTCGAGCTCAGTTTGCACGTCGCTATACAATATTAATTTATACTATATGAAAAATACATTTAATGAATTTGTATGTTTCATATAGCATAATATAACGAGTATATTGCAAAAACAATATGTCATCACCATTACTATCAAAGTATAGTACCATAGATTACTAATAGTAGAACTCCAGGAGCAGAGTTCGTGCGCTTTTTTTGTAGCACTTTCTTTGAAAAAAGAAGAGCGTAGAGGGACGCACGACAGAAGCAAAGCTTATATGTATGTGTGTGTATTCATTATATCGACTAATTGCACTTTACACTACTTAACTACCAAGAATAAAAAGAGTAGTTCTCACAAGTTCCGTATCTGATAAATTTAAACAATTCATTTCTAAACTAAAATATTGTCATATTTTCGAAGATATTTAAATTAATGTGCACACACCTAGTTTCATTTCTGACGTCCGAGAAACCTTATCAAATGTAAACTTACGCGTTGCGTGCAACTGTTGCAAAATGTAGATCTCAGATTATTTCCGATAAAATTGTGAAACAAATATTGCATTTTCAACATATAAATAAACATCAGCTCTAAGGAAACAAACTAAGGATATGCCTTTCTAAGGATTTTAACCAATAAGTTAGTTTGTTGTGCTTTGAGCAGTGGAAACAACATTTTAATAGCAGATCTGCGCGTCTAACGTGCTAACATCACATAAGCGAGTGAAGCAAGAGACAACGCCACGATTTCAACCAATCAGAATGGCCGTGTCGAGTGCGTTAACGCTTACGATTGGGTGAAACCTCTTCACTCACTCGAGTGATATTACGCCGGTAGTAGGGCTGTAGAGAAGGGTATAGGTACCTTATCAGTCCAAATTTAAGCGAGGCAGAAATTGTAATATTATTGAGGCTTCGTTCCGGACACACTCCATTAAACAAGAGCGCGTTTCTTATGAGGAAAGTAACATCTCCCCATTGCGCTATATGTAACAAACCAGAAGATCAATATCATACTATGATGGAGTGTGTTCGGAACGTAAGTTCAAGGAAAGATTTAAAAAGAGATCTGAGGGCTGATAAATTGAATTTGTTTTTTTTTTTGTAATTCACCACTCCACTATCTTACCCACTGTCCTGTAATTCTAAGTTATTTATTATATATTACATTAATATTCATTTATATTTTTTGCCAATTCACTTAAATTAAGAATTTTATTTAATTTTTCCTTTAATTAGGCGGGGCTGGCATAGTCGCATAATGCGAGTTAAGTCCTAAAACAAAATAAAGATTTAAAAAAACTGTTGCAAACACATTCTAAAGATTAATAAATTTTCACAAGGTACTTCAAAAGTCAGAAATGAAACTTCCTTAGGTACCTAGTTCTGCGCCAAATATTTGGGAAAAAATTATTAATTTCTGAACTCTACATCGTTCCTTTTTCAAAGATAATTTTCGAAATATTATTAGATAAAGCTTCACTGGATGGTTGCCGAATGCCGTTGTTCATTTGAGTTAGGATAATGGTGTAGGTGACCATGGTGCTGAGTATGGAGCCGACCAGCGCGTAGTCCGGCGTGAAGAAACCGCACGCGGTTAACTCTATGGGGCGACGTCGACACAGCGCGTGCAGCCGAGACCACTTCTCGCGCAAACGTGTATTCACTGTGAAGAAGGTGAATGAAATTTAAGAAAAATATGTGAAATTAAAACTGGAAATTAGTAGAAACTTTAATGAATACTTAAATAGATATAAGTGCAATAAAAACTAAATATAATATATCAATGCATATTTACATTCTTGGTCGACAGCGGATTTATGAGCGGTGAATGTGATTACATTGACAGATTTTTTAATTGTCATAATGCACCTCAATAGAAAAAATATAACTGCAGCCATCTCAACAGAACACACGAAACTCCCAATAAGTGCTGACACTGTAGTAGTGCCGCCGTAGTCATCCTCACTGTGAAATTCCTCAATGAAGACCTAAAAATTAAAGTATTTAATAATTCTGATGATAAATAAGTTTATTTTTATTTAAGTTTGAAGGCGGTCGCACGGCTTTTTACTCCAGTAGTGCATGCAATATGGACGCAGCAAAGAACAGCGCATGTTTCTCGACCACGACGCGCCGTATAAACTAGGATACAAATAGTTACGTATAGTTACAAATGAGAATTTGTTTTCTTGCATACATTGCTGGAAATATGTCAATATTTTTCTACCACAATGTTTCACACAAATGATAGCTTCTCATGTCTTCTTTGTAAATTATTGTAAAATGTATTATTGTAAATTATTAATTATCTTAATATTTGAATTGTGATAATTTTGTAATACTTGAAAATTGTAATGTTCTAAAACTTGCAAATACATACCTACATAAACTGTCAACAAACAAAATAAAGATGTGCTCACTTCTCCAACATCGGGAGCATAAGTTGCCAGGCTACGAAGTCCATTCATCATTCATCACATAGGATTAATAATCGGAGCACACATTTATTATTGATATATAAATCCATCCATCCATCCATCCATACTTTCCATATGGAATGGAAAGTATGGCATGGGTTGGGTTGCGGAGTATCCTAGTTGGTTAGTGCACGCCTCTCACTCGAGTGGTCGTGGGTTAGATACCTGGTAGTATGCGCACAATTTTTTCGGGATTTAAAAATCTCGGTTAAAATTCGTGTACAAAATTACAATGAACCCCGGTGAAGGAAAACACCGTGAGGAAACCTATACTGTATGTATAGGTTTCCTCGCGGTGTTTTCCTTCTAACAATACTAATGTGTTGTAGTGTATAAAGGTTGGCTGGAAGAGAATGCCTTCGGCCGCCTTCTGCTAAGCGGAAAAGTCTGTAATTAAATTTATTTATTTAAAATATTTATATTTCCTCCCGTGTAAACCCTTGAGCACGTGCAGACCGTACTTTTCTGCGCGGATTCGAGTGAAGTTAGTCAAAAGCCAATCCTATTCTTATCGCATAGCATGTGTGTATAAATAAAATAATAAATCACGTGGAGATGCATCTGCTAGTGAGGATGCAGTTACTGAAACACAGATTTGCCGTTTCTTTATAAAGTAAATAGTAATCAAACGCTTGCGATATCTACTCGTACATAATCTTTGCCTCTCATATGATATTACAGGACAGAAATTCCCTCAAAGCGCACAGTGGCGAAGTGATACAACAGCTTATGAAATGGTTTTACAAAAACCCTTATAGTTAAAACCTAGGTTCAATGCAAATTTAATTGTACATTTGAAATAAAATAATACATTACACACCACAATGGGGTTTATTTTAGACTTTTAGTTTATTTAAATATTTTTATAAAAAAAAACATAATATTTCGGCGGACAATGACCGTCTTCAGATGCAGTTAGTTAATAATAAATAAATACACATTTGAAAGGTTTCCATGGTGATTGTTAGTGGCAGTAATGTCTAACCATTACCGGGGTATTATTTATTTTGTACATACATACACATCACTCACGCCGAATCCCGACAATCGGGGTAAGCAGAGCAGTCGGTCTTGTACTGCAATAACTGTAAATTACAGCACAACACCGACCACCACATTTCGCAAGGTATTCGGACAAGATATCAAGCAGCATTTAAGGCAAGAAAATCCACCTACTGCATGAATTGGTGGAAGTACCGTGCCAAGGTGAGACGACAAGAAGCCGTGCTAAGGGAAATGTTCAACAGGGCGACAAGTTCGCCACCTTGAGAGGTGACGAGTCTGTCCCTTTAGCACGGCATCTTGTCGTTATCCCACATTTAATTGTGACACTAATAAATATGTGAAAACATTGATTAAAATGGCTGGAAAAAAAATATGATTTTAATTTTAAATTAACATTTTTTTTAATGTACTTTTATATATATTTTTACACATTTTATAGAAACACGAATATATTTCGGCTCAATTTTTGCCCTCATCAGTTCCAAATCACAATTGATAAATATAATAATGAAGCTAAGTCAATATTTTTAAAATTATTGACATAAGTACCAACGACAACTTGGTTCTATGGTAGGCACGATACATGATAAACGGTACGGTACCATAAAGTTTATCATGTATCGTACCTACCGTAGAACCAAGTTGTCGTTGGTCTTAGGTCAATAATTTTTAAAAAATATTGACTTAGCTTCATTATTATATTTATCAATGGTGATTTGTTGATTGTGATGACGGCAAAAATGGAGCCAAAATATCTTCGTGTTCCTATAAAATGTGTAAAAAATATATGTAAAAGTTCATTAGTTCTTTGTTAATTGCGTCTCAGCCTCTTTTTAGGGGCACACATTATCTTTATGATGCATGGCCTACAACCAAGTTGTACAGATCACTCTTAATGTAATTAATGAACTGAACATATGTATGAAAGGACGTAAATATTTTCATGGGATCAAAGTTTGGAATAATTTGTAAAATGCAGTTATTTTCCTTTGAATTTTTAGTAACCTAAAATTAAGAATTAAAATTGTTAACGCTCAGTTGCTGTTCATGTTAATTTGAATATTGAATATGGAGCATCCGTAAACCGCGTGATTTAGACGATATTATTCTAAAACTTAACACTTCTCATACATACATACATATCACTCACGCTAAATCCCGACAATCGGGGTAAGC
>WYDE02198836.1:0-10373 GCA_009867175.2 Adela reaumurella | reverse complement strand
CCCGCGATGCTAGTGCATAATAGGTTTATAATAATTAGGTACTTCTTTGGCATAATATCGATAAATTTACTATCGACCTTTTGACAACAGGCATGCGCCACGTAAGAGTGAACGAAAGAACGAGTTAGAACAGGACAGATATGGTCCCGCAGAGGTGCCCGGGACCATATCTAAAAAAATACAATTTCGTTTCACTGCAAGTTTACCAAAAATTTTAATGGGAAAAAAATTTTTGCTCCATAGTAATAGTCGTAGAAGAAAATGTGTTCAGTTTCATCTCCCGAATCACCCCCTTTCGGGTAGTACTACGTGTTTAATTTACGCCGTATATATCTACATATCTTTTCACATCGTTTTATACATACATATACCACGCTATCACTCACGCTAAATCCCAACAGTCCCATACAATCGGGGTAAGAAGAGCAAACGGTGTTGTGCTGCAAGAGCTCCGGTAAATTACAGCACATCACCGATCACCACATTTCGCAAGGTATTCGGACAAGACATCAAGCAACATGTAAGGCACGAGGACCACCTACTGCATGACTCGGTGGAAGTAACGCACCAAGGTGAGAGGTGGCGATCCTGTCGCCCTTTATTTAGTACGGCATCTTGTCCTTTACCCTTAGTCGCAATTTACGACATGCGTGGGAGTAGATGCAGCGGCATCATTCTTTTAAGCACCGGCCCCACACGGTATAGTGGTTCTTGCTATCACGGAAACCCCAAATATAGTGGAAGATATTGAGAAAATGTGGATCACCGATCATCCAGATTGGATGTCGAACCTGCAGCAAGTGAAACAATAATTTGTACCTAATGCGAAACTAGTGTTAAAGGTACCAGAAAAAAGCAATGCAGTACGGCATATAAGTAAAGCAACTCATCAAGGAACCCGAAAATCACCAATGGAAGATTTTTAATTTAATCTCGTTTGAGTTTTTGATCGTCTGCAACATCCCGTGTCTCAAGTAAATAATCCAGTATTCAAAAAATGTTTTCCAAAATATTTATGTTGCGATTGTGGTGGTAGATCTTTACCCCACGAATCGTTGCTGAGAAAGGTATCATTTTATACATTCGGAAAATCAAAGAAAATTCATAGAGAAATAGAAAATACAAAATTGTGGATCTACTTAGACGAAACAACAGTTGTATTAGGTAGATATATGGTTCATTTGATAGTCAGGACTTTAATCCTTTCAAAGCAACTCAGTCACACTAGATAGCTTGTAAAGTATTAGAAAAAGTTAATGAAAACACCATTTCTAAATTTGTCTTAGAAAGCTTACATGTGGGGGAAAATTATTTTGAGTCTAAAGTACACAATGTATCGATAATGTGTACAGATAGAGTGGCATACATGTTGTTAGTTGGGCGTATTTTAAAAAGTACTTTTCCAAAACTCTTTCATGTAACATGTTTTAGCCCATGCTTTGCATCGTTTCTCAGAACAAATACGTTCTGAATATAACAACCTAGATAAACTTATGGATTTTTTTGTTTTTCCGTGCTAAGCATGCACGTCGCTTATGCAATATGTATACTATATGAAAATTCATAAAACTTCGGAAAATGATATAGCCCAGCCAGGATTTGAATCTGGGTCTCCGGCTATAGCTGCCGGCGCTTTAACTTCGTTACCAGGCTGATTACACAACTCATTCATGTATGCGGATAACGCGATCTGAAATAGCGCACATCAACCACTTTTTAGATTTTTTTTTTGATAGAGATCATATTTATCGACTAATTAAAAGTTTTTCATCAGGAAAAGAGCTTGAATAGGCACCTGTCAGGTTGGCATGGTATTCGCAATTCCCGCATCCAACCGAATGTCCATGGGCATCGTTAGTCACCTTCTGGGTGGCCCGGCGCCATATGTCGCGCTTTCAATAAAAAAAAATAAAAAGTCAGAGGAATCTGGATATCAAATTATAAAAAACACGTCTTGTATTAAACTTGCATGCTTAGCAAGAAACACCAACAACATACATGCATACATAAATATACATATCATTCACGCTAAATCCCGAGAATCGGGGTAAGTAAGCAGAGCAATCGGTGTTGTGCTGCAACAACTCCGGTAAATAACAGCATAACACCGACCACCACATTTTGCAAAATGAGACAAGATGCAGCATGTAAGGCACGAACACCCACCTACTGCATGACATGACACCAACAACAATTTCCATTAAATAAAAAAGTTTTTTCACTCTTACGTGATTTTCTTTAAAGTGGTCGGTTATGGAGATAATCAACGAAATCTGAATTATTTGTAAAGAATAGACACTATATTAAAATGTTAAAATTTGTGATCATAGGGGTATATGCGTATTATATACATAAGCCTTATTATGACAGTGAAAAAAACCCTTCTCGCTACGTCCTGGTTTTCGTTTTATTGACATTTTTAAATATATTTTTTTCCTAATTTTGGAAAAAAAAGGAAAATATCCTAATGTGTATTGTTACCGACCGAGTTATCCATTCATACAAATTTGTGTTTAACTATTATAGATCAAATACACTTAACAAATGAAACAAGTAAAAAATTTCAGTTGCCTTACAAATAATTTTGATTTTGTTGATTATTTCCATAACTGGCCACTTTAAAGAAAATTACCAAAGAATAAAATCAGCTTGTATTTAGTCTACAAATGCGATCACGTAAAAATATTCAATCCCGGAAATCCCGGGAAATTTTCAGAATTCCCGAAAATGTTGGTGGTTTTAACCACTCCATATAATATCCTCATGTCGACTTTACCTACTTTAGGTACTTGAAAACTCTACCTATTCCGATCCCTGCTGATTACCGAACATATTACCTAGATAATATTGTGTGCCTACATGTAGCCACGCTGTATTATTGCTCGTACGTAGAAAATGCCTACATCCCACGATGCGTGAAACGCGAACGCGCGCGCGTCGTGGTAACGTGATGTCTGTACGCGTTTGTGCTGGCTCCTCGGACTCGGAATCCGCGGCTCGTCGGTAACATCAAAGGTGTTAGCGAAATTTTGTTGGCACAAATCAATATCACGACTTGTGGGAAGAGCCCCCTTTTTATGGAAACTGACACGGATGGCCACATCACCTAATGCACCAGTTCTTCTGGTACCAGTGATGTCAGCCTAAAAATCTTGGTGAGTTATGTAGATGGTGCCATGTCAGCACTTACCTCAACTCCGCCGGCTACACTAAACTGGACGGAAAACACGAACTATGTTTCATAGTCCCTTCGACCGACTTTAATTCAGTGCGGTGGTACCAACCCGGGTGGGTTTAACCCTACCACCATGTAAGGAGATGGAAGGGACCTACAGTTTGACGTGGAATCCGAACCACGACCAGCGTCTACGGTCAAGCGGTCACCCATCCAAGACCTGACCGCGCTCGGCAGTGTTTAACTTCGGTAATCGAATACTGAATATCGCAACCACTGAGCCAACGACGCTGATAATATTACCTATCTATATATTGCTCGAAAATGTCCGATATTCGAGATATAGATAAGTAGATAGATAGATAAATTCTTTATTGCACACAGAAAATAATGAGATACAGAATACATAAAAGAGTAAAGAATAGCGTACAAAGGCGGACTTATTACTATTTATACAGCACACAGATATAGCGACTTTTTATTTTTCGATACAGTAATAGTACCTATATATACAGCTTCAAACTGTTGAGAATGGCTCCACAGTGTAGTGTGTACAAGGTAGACGTTACGCCAGTGTTGTCGGAACAGACTTCGCGGTAGTCGCGATAGACGTTCAACATTTTTCAGCGAAGTTTATTAATTTCCTGAGTACGGCGAGCTATTGACACACAGAATGAACCTACAAATTTCAGCCCGATTGGCCGAACCATGTAGGAGGATTTGTGCCGACGCACAAACAGACACGACACCAAAAGTTTTTTGACCCTAATGGATGATGAACCTTTCGACCCTCATCGAAATTCACGTAAAGCGTGTGATTACTAAATATTGTATATTATTACTAGAAACTACACAAAGCTATCACTGACACTGACTTCCAAACGGAAGCAAATATTTCTTGGAAACAGAGTGAAAAGATTTGCATGATCTACGCGATTTAAATTACTTAGCTATTATTATTAATTAAGTATAGGTACCATTTGAAGGCATTGATCCTTAGATCCTATCCAAAATCTGTTGCCACCGAAGAGTCCCGGCTCGTAACGACCCGATGAGTCCACCACTGTAATCAAATAAACAAAATCATATTATGCGTAATCCTGTATGATGAATGAGCATGAGCATTACCACACATGATCATGAATTATTCACATAATAATGGATGAGCACGATCACACATAATCACACATGAGCATGATTTTTTCACATGGTTATGAATGAGCGTGAGCATGATCACAAATGATCACACATGAGCATGAATTTTTCACATAATAATGAATGAGCGTGAGCACGATCACATATAATCACACATGAGCATGATTTTTTCACATGGTAATGAATGAGCGTGAGCATGATCACAAATTATCACACATGAGCATGAATTTTTCACATCATAATGAATGAGCTTGAGTATGTATTAACCCTTGCCAGGTAAAATTAATTTACTAAGTCCACTAACAAGCTTGAATTTTTTAAGCCCTCAAAGAGGTCGTACGTCCTTAGTGCATGATATTAATTTCAACTTGATCCGTCTTTCCTTTCCTGAGAAAATGGATTTGTGTGTGTGTCGACGTACCAAATGCTCCAATATATGAGGGCTCCGTTCTTTCTTTTGAGGTGCGTGCTCCTAAATATTATATGGCAGCTATGCTTATTTATTCGCATTTCTGAAAACAAAACAGGTCCATCTAAAGGTTGTAATCTGCTTAAAAAATCCACGTTAATTTTGATGGATTCGAATTTGAAATCGATTCAATGATTTAGGCACAAAGTCGACAAACACACAAACCCTCCCTTATCCTCACACATCCTTCCTAACACACACACGCACCCTCACCCTCCCTTACCCTCAGCGTCCTCACACACACATACACACACGTAATTTTTGACTAAAATCTATTTTTTTTCGTCTATCTGTCTTTCCCTGTATGTGCGTTGTAAGTAGTTGAAGTTGTTCGTCTGTGCAGTGGGATCCAGTTGTCCGATCTCAACGAAATTTTGCACACATCTTCTCCTAGTGGTACTATCAGCGTCGTTGGCTCAGTGTTGCGATGTTCTATTGTCGAAGTTAAGTAATGCTGGTCGCGGTCAGGACTTGGATGGGTGACCGCTTGACCGTAGATGCTGGTCGTGGTTCGGGTTCCACGTTAAACTGTAGGTCCCTTCCCTCTCCTTACATGGTGGTAGGGTTAAACCAGCCCGGGTTGGTACCACCGCACTGAATTAAGGTCGGTCAAAACGGCTATGAAACATAGTTCGTTTTTTCCCTACATAACGTGTAGACGGCTGTAATTGAGGGAAGCGCTGATATTGTAACCTACATAATTCACCAAGGTGTTTAGGCTGACGTCACTGGTAACAGAAAAACTGGTTGATTAGGTGATGTAGCCACCCATGTCAGTTTCCATAAAAAAACCAAAAACAATTATGCTGGATTCCTTCAATACTCCGCACATGTGTCACTGATGATCGTGACCATATCTGAGACCCAAACTACAAAACACTGTGAACGTATGCGAAGTAAGCATTTTTGAGTGGCGCAGGATTTGTGAATGGTTTGCACGTGCACACGAGGAATCCCAAAATTGTATATGGGTTGCGGAGTAGCCTAGTTGGTGAGCGCGCGCCTCTTACTCGAGAGGTCGTGGGTTAGATACCACCTGGTAACCGCACAATTTTTCCTGATTTCAAAATCTCGGGTAAAATTTGTGTGCAAAATTACAATGCACCCCGGGGAAGGAAAACACCGAGAGGAAACCTATACACTAACAATACGAATGTGTTGTAGTGTATAAAGATTGACTGGACGAGATTGTCTCCGGCAATAAGTCAGCCTTCAGCTAAGCAGTAAAGTCTATATTTATTTATTTATATGCATTTGAGTTTATGTGATCGTAGTGTTGTGTCGAAGACAGGGTCCGAGTTATGCCTAAGTCTCTTCGGTTCGTGGTATGGGCCATTATTCAAATTAAATACACAATTTCCGGCTTCCTATTCCTGCTCAATGTGATGACTTCAGATTGACTTGACTTGACAAATCAAGGCGATTGAGTGAACAGTAATTTGACAATCGTTCAAGGTCATTCTGTAACTTGATGCAGTCGGACTGGTTATCAATCGTCATGTATACTCTTTTCTCATCAGCATACAGTAGGACCAGGGCCCAATGGAAGCATTTAACAACGTGGTAGAGGTAGGCGTTAAAGAAGAGCGGACCGAGGTGTGTACCATGCGGCACTTCGGACGGAATTTCGACGAACACGGATCTGTACGCACCTATCTTCACCGCTTGAGACCTATTCCTCAGGTATGACTGGATCCACCTCAGAAGACCCTGTTCACTGAGCTAACGAACCAGGTTGCCATCGTCTATTCTGTCGAAGCATTAAACGTAAAAACGGCATCGACTTGCACCCGCTTGTCTATCTTCATTGAAACGTAGTCCACGAACACTGCTAAGTTGGACAATACAGAATGTCCACGCAAAAGCAGTGTTGCGCGGCTGTGATGCTTGAAGAAACGTAGACTACGCACTCCAAAACTTAGCATTTTTGAGCGCGTCATCTTTGCGAGTCGAAAAATTTGATGAAGAAGTGTTTTGATCTACCTCTTCAGGAATGGATTTAAGGCATCATGTCCTGAGTTCTGTGTATTGACGATAAGCACCGATCTCAGGTCTTGTTTGATGATCCGAGGCGGAGTCCTATCGGGAATCCACATTTCTCGCGATACATTTTCTTTCGGCAATTTCTGCGTGTTTTTACGGCACGATGTCGTCTCTAAACATTCTAGTCTTCGACAGAAGAAGGGTAGTGTATACTCAAACAAATTGTCTGTTCGATACCTGCGAAGTGCGACGTCTGGTTCTATGCAATCTGTAGCACAATAATAATGGAAAAAACTCTTGTAATAAATAACTAGACATATACTTTTCTGCTTTGCAGAAGGAGAAGACAGTGATCGATCAATCTAAACGCGCATTACCTATCTAAATCTAATGTAAACCTCAATGTAATTTAATCTTAATCTAAATCGAAAGATATCTAAACTTATAATAAAGCGACAACTGCGGCGCGTGCGTGCGCAAATTTATGAATTTATTTCACATGCCCAGTGCCCTTAACACATTTACAAGCATACCTAGCTACGGAAACACAGACCAAGGATTTTATATGTAAATCGAAGCAGCACCACTGGGTGTCACTTTGCGAACTACTCACCTTCCACACGAATTCCGTGCGTACACTCACGCCTACACTACACGCATAACTTGTAATCGACCCCCTAGTCATGATTAGTCGCGCGCTACGGGCAAAGCTGGTCTCATAATATCATGTATCTTTACAAACGTAATCACTATCTAACTCTTCGATTAAACGTCCAATTGACAATAGATTGACGACATGGAGATGTTTGACACCGCTTACGCATGAAAGCATTCAGTCTAATAGACGGCTGCCATACAAAAGGCAGGCGTGGGTGTAAGCAAAGCACGGACAGCTTTAATGGTAGCCAATGCGTACTCTTTCATCGGTAAGCATTAAGGGCCGGTTAAGACTTGGGCCGCTACCGGCTTATTATCACTCGAGTGAGTGAAGAGGTCTCAGCCAATAGTAAGCGTTAACGCAGTAGACACGGCCAGTCTGATTGGCTGAAATCGTGGCGTTGTCTCTTCACTCGCTCATGTGATGTTATCACGGTAGAGCCGCTGTTCTAAGTACGTGCGTCTAGGGCGACCCTTCGACTCTTCTAATCACATTCGCTCCAAAAATGTCTTTCGTTAGTCTTCTATCATCCATTCTGCAAGAATGGATGATAGAAGACTAACATATACTAACATGACCGAACCAGCGAAGCATTCCTTTCTCAATCCTTGTCACTATATCTTCTTTCAGACCACAACCAACCTATACCTAACTCAAATTTAAAGAAGCCAACATTGTGCCTAAGAATAAAATCAATGACACCCAAGAACTCCACGAAATCGACACCGCACACACTTCAAAACAAATTTCATTTCTCTAATGCAGGGATTTTCAATATTTTTGAATAAGCGACCCCTTTACAGGTTGAAAAATCCTCACGACGACCCCCTAGCTAGACAGACCCTCGGGCCATAGACAGAAAAAAGTTAGTAATTTGTACTAAATTTGTTTTGGATGATAAGAAAACGAGAATATCCACAGCTGGCAAGGGACGCTTAAAATTGTCAGTGCCAATTTCCACTTCATACCTATGTGAACTGACGGTCTCTTCAATGGTGGACATTAAAACTAATAAAAAGGGAAATTGATTACAGAATGATTTTGATTGTTAACATTTCAAAAATTGCATCAAAATTTGAGAAATTTAATAATCCCAGCCTTTTCACTGAAATTGTGTTTTATTGTAGTGTAAAACCTTCACTTTTTCCTTTTGCCGGCGACCCCCCAGAGTAAGGCTTCGCGACCACCCCAGGGGTCGCGACCCACAGGTTGAAAAACACTGCTTTAATGTGTAGGGTGCACCAAAGATCCAACTCTCAGAGTGTAAAGTGTCTGAGATTGGTCGACGTAATCGCGCCAGCTGTAGTATCTCACGCCTGACAGATGTTATTTGCGCGATAGGTATATTGAATAACATTTTAATCATGGGTGGCTGGTGCTGGTGTGTGTCGGGATAAGGAGTGCGGTTCAATGCGTCTGCAGACAGTTCATGTTAATAGCCTATTGTATTTATTTTCATGTGGAATTATTAATAATTTTTTTTTATAATATTGTCCTAATCCCACCTAACCCATCTCTTATAATAACATTTTTGAAAACTTCTGGCTCCTTTCGCGGCGACGTTATCGTATTGTTCCGACGTTTCGAACAGAGCGTTCTGTTCATGGTCACGGAGACGTCCGCTAGTTACGAGCTCAGCAAACGTACTACCCTCCGATAATCCGAAAATCCGATAAAGTCGCCGCGAGAAGAGCCGGATATTTTCAAAAATGTTGTTCGGCAACCATGTAATTTAAAAAGTATTGCATCTCTCATAACGTCTAGTTGGCTTCATTTATCACGTTCGTTTTATCAGCGTCTGTGGCTCAGGGGATTGCGAAATTCGATTACCGAAGTGAAGCACTGCCGAGCGCGGTCAGGTATTGGATGGGTTACCGCTTGACCGTTTACGCTGGTCGTGGTCCGGATTACACTTTAAACTGTAGGTCCCTTGCCTCTCCATGGACACATGGAGATGGTGGTAACCCTACCATCAATCATGCTGCTGACACTCCGGTGAAGGAAAACTTCGTGAGGATACCCACTTCCAAGCCGGTTGGTCACTGTGGAAGTGTATGACTTAAATCCTCTCATATCATGTAAATGGCTACAAAAGAAGAAATGGAATGAATGGAGTAGTATATTTTTAGTATCGGCCTACGAAGCCCGACATTTGACATGATAGGAATCAGAAAAAAAAAATTTCCTCATAAAAAATCATAAGTCTCCCCTAAGGGAAAACAATTTTTAAGAACTGCTGGTCAAAATGTGTTTCAACCTCAAGCACATATCGTGTGCCGAACGTCTGTCCTGTTATAGTTCTGCGTTTTTTTTTTGCCTCAATATTCCAGTTTATTCGTCAGAAATCCTCATCAATTATGAATTTTGAATTATGTATGTGGAAATGTTATTCATGTTGTATTTATTGTCTTTCAACATTGGAATATTTAGATTTATCTTGAATGTATTTACCTAGTTTATTTTCTTCCATTATCTAACATTGAATTTTGTTTTTGTCTGTTCTCTATCCATATTTCACATTATCATGTATACTATTCGTGTTTATTCACCCGTATCTTTCCAGTCTATCTTTCTAAAACCGGCTTTTTTATCCTGTTGTGAACCTTTTTGCCGTAACGGAGAATGGAGACGTGATATATTTTCTATCTGATTTTGTGTTTATATTATGGGGCCGGTATTTAAAAGAATGGCCCCACTGCATCTCTTCCCCTACATGTCGTAAAAGGCGACTAAGGGATAAGGACAAGTTGTCGTGCTAAAGGGCGACATGCTCGCCACCTCTCACCTTGACACGGTACTTCTACCAAGTCATGCAGTAGGTGGGTCTTCGTGACTTACATGCTGCTTGATATCTTCTCCGAATTTCTTGCGAATTGTGGTAGTCGGTGTTGTGCTGTAATTTACCGGAGTTCTTGCAGCACAACACCGATTGC
>WYDE02198825.1:0-10375 GCA_009867175.2 Adela reaumurella | reverse complement strand
CTTCACCGGAGTGTCAGCGGCCATTTAGCACAAATTCTAAAGTAAATATTGTGCTCCCAGTGGGTATCGAACCCACAGCTCCCGCTTCAGAGGCGTGCTCTTGCCCTACTGGCCAATCTGCCACCCATTAATGCGTTTATATTTTATTATTTATATTATACTAAAATCTGCCGCGGCGCGTTCGCCCGCGCGGCATTAAAACGAAAACATGTCTTATCCATTAAAGTTTACGAACCATCCCTCCGGCGTCGCAGCGCGTCATCATATTTGCTCACTACTCCGACCGCCGAAAGACTAGCGCGATGGTACGTATCGCGAAACTATCCTCACTTGGTATAGAAAACGTCAGTGAACACTCCATGTGAATTGATTAAGTCGTTCTCGATTTATAAGCAAACATATCGAACACCCGCTTGGCAACATATTTGCTCACTGCTCAGACCCTCGAAATAATACTGCGATGGTATATAGCCTATAATCATCATCATTTATTACAGAATACGTCAGTGAAAACCCTATGTGATTTGATTGAGTCTTTCTCGAGTTATAAACGGACATATGTTCGTGAAGGTGCATATTTGCAAAGACGCATACATACATAGTAACAGATTTTCTACTTCAACTGATATTATTATTTATTGCGGTTATATTTGTCTATTACTTATGTTTTATTTCATTTTCGTTTGCTCCCTTCCATTATAATAATTTAGAGATATATATATATTTTATTATATCATTGTTGAAGTAATATTTTTTTTGTACACCTAATATAATAAAATATTTAATTTGTAAGCTATTCGCTTGATAATATAAGTTTTTTTTTGTTTTAGTTCTGCTCGAAAAAAAAAACCAATGGTAATGCAAACATTGCGATATACGCGTATGTACAAATCAGCTCTAAAATTTGTAAGCACGCGCTTTCAAACAATAAATTGATACACTGTAATACTCGCTGTAATATATATATCTTATAATACTAAATAAATAAATATACGTATCAACGGATCACCTCCTATCTACTATACATACTTATCTGGTATTATTGTGTGTCAATATTAAATCGTTAATTTATAAAATGAATTATTTTTTGTAGTTGATTGATGTTTTACGATTAAAGCTACCTGTCACAAACGATAACGAGTATGAGAAGCAATATTATGTGGACTTTGATGTGACTTTACAGTGATTAGCGCTAGTTCTTAAATCAGGCGATAACATCGATGGATTGAGGGATCTGCTAATATAATACGGCGATTAGATAGCAATAAGAAAAAAAAACGTTTTATAAACCTACCTCATTATGTGTCTTACGAGATAATTTTCAAAATAAGTATCATAATCCAGTCTTTATTAAAAATATAATTGATGTTATTACTTGTTTTTCTCTGATAAGTAATTTCCGAGAAAAACAAGGAATTCAAGTACGTTCCAATCTACACCTAAAAAATTAACTGAACCAAAACTTTTTATAGAGAACATTTGTAAGTGTACATATCTATTTTAAATTAATATAACTTAGCACAAATGAGAGAAGCGATAAGAACACGACCAGAAAACTGCTGGATAACCTCCGGCCGCTGCCTGGTTCTTGATCTGGATGGGGAACCGGGTTATAATACTGGTCGTATATGCCTCTCCAGAACAGTTGGCGCTCCGGCAGCGGCGACTGCCTGATACTTAACTCATCACCAAAAGACATGTAGTTAACTGCCCCTTCTTCAACGCGCGGCCACGAAGGAAGCGTGCGGGTCTGGACTGGGGTTGGATCTCTGAAAATGTGCATTTAACATTACGTACATTTCGTTTTGCCGTTACCGTCTTTAGTTAGTCATACAGAATGGAATAATTCTTACCCGTATTTTATAAAGTTTACAAGTAATGCTGTTATTCTCTCTGCAGCCAATTCAGCACCTACTCCGGTCAGTTGACGTCCGAACACCAGTCGGGCGAGGTCGCCGTGGTTGGCACCAGGGATGGTGCCCGAGTTGTCGTGGTACGAAAACTCCATTAAGTATACTGGAGCAGAGTTAGCAGTATGAAGTCGCGCTGATTCAATTGCGCCATAGGAAAACAACAAGTCTGTTTTGAAGTCTATGAAAGCTTGAAGGTTACTTTCTGTTCTGTCAATATAAAAGTCCCTCATTTGTTGTGCAATTCTGTTTTTTTGTGCATCATTCTCGAATATCAAATCATCATTGAGGAATTCGCCAGTGTCTTCTTCAAATACCGTTTCCCATCCACCAAAGTTCCAAGATGGAAGAAACATTAAACCTTCCATGTCCATGTACGCAATCATCGTAGGCTTTGGTTTGTAATTTCCTGATTTTGTAATATTCATCGGAGAATCGGTGAGGAATGGAAATTCTTCTCCTGCTGCTGTAACTGTGCTCTCAACGCACGGTTTAAAGACTATTTGTGATGTTGAGCTCGCGGAGTATTGGTATGTAGCGGCAACGAGTTCCTCAGCAGTAGCTCCCATGTAAATATCTGCAAGGGTGTTTATATCATCGACATTTTCGTATCCTAAAATTTCGGCCACGGTTTTTGCGTTTGCTATGGGATCGTAACTTATAGCCCACCCAGCAATTGCCGAGCCGCTCTCTAAAATTACTTTATGGAACATTCCTTCTGCACTCTTAGACGTTGCGAGTAGTTCCACTGCTACCGATCCAGCGCTAGTTCCGTACAGTGTGACATCCGATGGATTTCCTCCAAAGTTACCAATATTATTTTGAACCCAATCCAAGGCCGCTACTTGGTCTTTTAAACCCGCATTCCCAGGAGCATCATCATTGCGCAAGCAGAGGAATCCTAAGGGTCCAATGCGATAGTTAAATGTAACAGTAATCAAATGTTGGTCTATCGTAGTTGTATTTCCTGTGTTGGTATTGCCAGTTCCTAAAACGAACGCTCCTCCATGAACGTATATCAGTACTGGCATCTTATCCGGCTGCACGCCAGCAGGCACGAAGACATTGATCATCAAGCAGTCTTCGTTACCGAAGTAAGCATTTGGCATTACCATCTGTGGGCACTGCACGGTGTTTGTGGCATTAAGTACACCACTCCACGTGGGTCCTGGCAAAGGAGCCTGGAAAAAGTATACATAGATAATTGAGTAATTGATTAAATCATCCATCTCTATCGTATTTTTTATAAAATATAAACAACCTAAAATAAGGGACAGTGACAATAAAAATAAATGTATCACACTTTCTGTCTCAAGCGCATGCATTTCCGAATTAAACCAGTTGTAATTAGGTACGAATATCAGCAAACCAGTCAATCCAACCAAACCAATCATAGGTAATTTTAGCTGGTCTGCCCATTCGTGCAGCCACCTGGGAATATTCCAGCATTTATATAACTTAGTAACCTTAGTCTGACTAATTGTCCAATCATCAATAAGTACCTAGGTATTGTATAAGTATATAAGTAATATAAGAAATGTAGGTATTATTTTCACAATTCAATAGGGTGTTCTACCAGGCATTTAGCCAGGCTTTTGGGACGTGATGAAATGCCCCTCTCCCAATGCCCCTTACCCTGAAGGATTGTTTTATCTAAGTAGAATAACCCGAAAATCAAGTGAATGGGGCATTGCACGCTATTATGAGCAGCCATCGTATGTCCAATAGGGCACGTTTGGCTATCCATAGTGGAGCGCAGGCCCCTACACTGATGTACAGGAGTGAAAGTTGGGTATGGCAGAAGAAGCGCGAAAGCAGGATAAATGCTGTGGAAATACGCGCGCTTAGGAGTATGTGTGGAGTCACAATGAAAGACAGATTGAGAAATTGTGAAGTGCGAGAGCGTTATGGTCTGAAAGAAGATATACTTACAAGGATTGAGAAAGGATTTTTTTTCTTTTTTAGAAGAAGAAGACAAGGAAGTGCAAAGACGGACTTAACCCTAAAGAGGTTTCCTGCCAGTCAATTGCTGACACGATTAAAAGAGGAAATTTATTTATTTATTTATTATTAAATTGACCCAATTAAATGAAAAATATCTTACTAAATGATATAAAATGTATGAAAAACATGCAATATGCTCCACTACGCAAAACTACTTACTAAAAGTTATACAATTTATGAATAACATACAATATGCTCCACTACGCAAAACTACGATTCGAGTGTGGTATAGTTTATGGTATAGGTATATATATATTGTATAGTAAATAATAAATGGAGAGGTGTTCATTAATACCGTCTGATGTTCATTCAATCGAAGTTTTGGATAATTGCAGTGTTTTTTGAGAATGTTTTTATTGTGTATAATAGCCTCATGACTAATGTTTTAAAGCATATTTTGAAATTTGGAACAATAGCGTATAGTTTTAATTGAGTCTATCGTGTGGTGCCGTGTATTTACCTTGAATCTGTTCTGCCCAGTAGGTGGCTCCGCATACGGAATGCCCAAGAATCTGTAATTTCGTCGGTCTTCACTGAGGAAGCCTCTCACGTGCCCTTGCACTAGGGCTATTTCCAAGTACTCGTCAAGATTGTCAGGCTCCTCTGGTAGCGGTACATCACTGTAGTGCTTGGCGTAGACCTCACTCAACTTTTTGTAACGCTCTGGGAGCGGGGATTGTCTGATGCTTAAGTCCTCTCCGAATGACATGTAGTTCAGTTCCGTTGGGGATAGTGTTGGCCACGACACAGGGATTAATTCGGTGGTTTCGGGAACTGGGTCGCTGAAAATATTTAATTTTATGTATTTTTTTTTTGGAAATTAGTACGAGTTAGTGTTCCAAAATGTGTTTGAAATTCAAGGAGAATAGCTGTTCGGTCTACAAGGTAGATGTACGCCAGTCTTGCCGTAACCACCTTCGCGGTACTAGGGATGGACTTAAAAAACAAATCACAGAAGGTTCTTGCCACTAATTCTTGTATGGTGAGCTATTGACACATAGGGTGAACCTACAAATTTTCAGACCGATTGGCCTAAGCGTGTGGATAAAAAAATCCAGGAGGTTTCTTGCCAGTTCTTCTAATTAGTTGAAAATTGGCTTGTTGCGAGCTATATATGTATTGAATTAACCTATGAAATTTCAGCCAAATCCTTTTAGAAGGATTTGTGCTGACAAACAGACAGACACCGAAAGCTTTAGCCTAGTCGTGTAATTGGCTTCGCTTCGCTCCAGTTCAGCCAATTAGTTTATTTAAATCAGGATAAAGAATGGGTACAATAAATGTTAAGGATACAATGTATCCGTGAGGGGTTTTCTTGCTGTTCATTTTCAACTCACTGATTTACTCAACATTTTTCATTTCGAGCCCTGTGTTGTATCAAAAGTGGCGGTTTTCCATTAAACAATTGGTTTAACTTACCCATACTTTATAAAGTTTCCGAAAAGCTTTGTTATCCTGTCTGCAGCCAGATCTCCGTTTTGTCCCTTCAACCAGATTTCAAACACATGCAGATAAACATCAGCGTGGCCAGCGCCAAGGAACATTCCCGTGTCATCGTGGTAGGAGAACTCCATCAAGTATACCGGAGCTAGTCTGGAGTGAAGCCGGGCTGATTCCACTATGTTGTAGAAAAACCATAAATCGGTTTGGACGTCTATGAAAGCACCAATCTCACTTTCCGCCCTATCTAGGTAAAATTGTTTTATGTTTTCAGCCACAGCTTCTTTCTCTGCATCATTCGTGAACGATAGATCCGGCGGCAGAAAGTCAGAAAAATGTTCTCTAAAGAGTGTGTCCCATCCCGACAACCAGTTTGAAACGAACATAATACCTTCCATGTTCATGTATACAATTAACACAGGTACTGGATTATAATTATCATGGCTCATAATGTTCATAGGCGTGTCCGTCAGGAAAGCAGAGCCATCTATGTCTATTTCAATACACGGGCGGAAGGCCGAATGTGCTGGTACGTCATTGGAATGGATGTTCAAAGCTCGAACGAGGTCTAAGGGTGACGCATTTATGTAGAATTCCGTAAGAGCGTCTTTGTCATCAACATTTTCGAAGCCCATTTCTTTTGCTATTGTTTTAGCTTCATTTATGGGATCATAGCTGGCTGTCCAGCCTCCAATCGCCGATCCGCTCTCCACAATAATTTTATTAAATAGCCCACTCGCTACATTGGACAGAGCGAGAAGATCTACTGATGCAGATCCTGCGCTAGTACCATACAGCGTTACTTGTGATGGATCTCCTCCGAAATGATGTATGTTGTTTTGAACCCAGCGTAAGGCCGCCACTTGATCTTTCGATGCAGCGTTTCCTGGAGCATCTTTCGTGCGCAGGCACAGGTATCCGAGTGCCCCGAGGCGATAGTTGAAAGTAACAGTGATGATTTGTTGGCCTACTAGCCTATCACCCGTAATCGTATCACCATTTCCAATTACGAAAGCTCCTCCGTGTATGTAAACAAGCACGGGAAGCTCATCATTCTCAGGATTGGCAGGAACAAAGACGTTTATATACAAACAATCCTCGTCACCAGTATACAATATTCCCAACAGTATTTGTGGACACGCGTAGGTATTTGTAGCATGCAGGACACCACTCCAAGTAGGAGGTGCTGAAGGAGCCTGAAAAAAGAAAGTAATGTACTTATATCTGTTTGGAGCTACATCCTGGGTTTCCCTTACGTACATTTCTGAGTGCGTTCGTATTTACTCTTCAAAGCCGGTGCAGTTTCGTACCCATAGCTCTGGTGAAGGGAAAAACCGTGAGGAGACCCTTCCCTTCATCTAACTAAGTGGTAGGGTTTACCCGCTCGTGTCGGTACCACCGCACTGAACTGTTGAAACGGCTATGTAAATAGTAAAAATAAAATAAATATAGACTTTTCTGCTTATCGGAAGGCGGACTTATGGCTGGAGGCAATGTCTTCCAGTCAACCTTTATACACTACAAAACATTCGTATTGTTAGTGTATAGGTTTCCTCACAGTGTTTTCCTTCACCGGGGTGCATTGTAATTTTGCACACAACAATAAGGTAGACTTCTTGTCAATTGCAATTTCTTCAAATCAAAGTTTATACACTACAACAAATTCGTAATGTTAATTTAAGGGTTTCATCGCGGTGTCTCCTTTCAGCGTTGTTGAAAAAAAAACAGATATATGAAAATTTACAGGTAAAATTTAAACCACCGCCTCTCATGTGAGATGCTCAATCACATGCCACGCATTTTTATACAACAGAAACGCAATCTTACGTACCGCATTTTCACCGCAAGTCCGGTAACTTCACCAATCATGAGTTGTCACCCTAGGTGAGAATGTCAACAGTTGATCGGATTATCAAAAATCATCCGATACTTGATCGAACTTCACCTTCACAGGCGACAATGTCCGATAAGGTGCACCATCGCGCCATTATCTCCTCGAGAAGGTAAACAAAAACTCGTAACACCTACCTACCTAGTTGCTAACACAGGCGAGGGAGAATAAACCAGTAGTTTAATTAAGAATTAAATATAGATAGGTTATATGTACCTACGATTATCCACTGTAATACCACGAAAGACAATACGAAAGAGCGCACTGCTTATGGTGTTAAAATTTCAGAACTTCGGCACCGGAAAAACATTTATTTTACATGTTTTTCAGACTCGAATATTTTATTGCTTATATGTAGAGTCGGTAGAGAGTACTTGCTCGTCGCCTAAGGCGACCAGCAAGCCGAAGCTGCGACAGTGAGCATCGGTGCCTGCACTTTTTACGCTACGGCGACGGGGCTGCCATCCCGCAGTGCCGGAGGTAATGCATAAGTTATTTTTATGTGACCCTAACCTCAAAATCGACGTATGTAATGATATATGTTTTTAAATCATATATTCGAAATTGAAATATTTTTTTATAGGACTCTCCTTTCCATCCTCTTCAGGTAAGCGTTGCAAAAGTTGGATAAAAGCAATGGCACTTACACTGAGATTTTAACAATTTATTTAAAAAACTTGGTGAAATAGTCTTAAATTAATAGTGTTAGTCGATATTTTAAATGGAAAGCTACCGCTTCTTTTAGCTTTGAGCGCTATTTTCATCAAAACGGCGCAAAATGTCTCCTAACGTGACATATAAATGTAATTCTTTTTTAATAATAATTTACCCGAACCATGTTTCGTAAAAATTACCTATCGACATGTTTGTGTAACCAGAAAATTCGGAAAAATTATCTTTATTAATTTACATTTTTTAAAAGCGTTATATTTTGTCAAGGAAGGATTAATACTGGCGAAATGGGTCACCCGTATATGCGGGCGATAATTCAAACTTGAGATCTCATACGTAGTGTAGAATGTGATAAGACGTTTTTGTAATTTATAAATAACATATTGTTTTATAACCCTTCGGCAAAAATGTATGGAGGAGGAAAAAAATTAGCTAAACCAATTTGTTGACGTATTCATCTGGATCTCTCGAAGTAGTCTACATCGATTGATTATCAACCATATGTTGTCGCCGTTAAGATCATACTTAACATAGACGACACTAGAAACTACTGAGATTTCCAATGAATTTTTTTTATTTGATTTTCCTTGCTTAGTCAGCATTGAAGTCGCTTACTGAATCTTAATCAGAAAAATAAGGAAAACAAAACAAATTCCGAGTGGCGAAGTTGGTATCGAAGTGGCAGCTAAGGCCAAAGGTCCCGGGTTCAAATGCCGGTTCGGACGTTTTCTTTATTGGTTTTCCGTATTTTTCTGATTAAGATTCAGTACGCGACTTGCATGCTAAGCAAGGAAAATCAAATAAAAAATGTTCATTAGCTAAACCGAACAGAAAAATTCTCTCATATGCGTGTTCTATTTTACTTATGACGTAAAATACGTACGTACATATACGAGTCTCGTCTAATGATATGTGACGCGGACTAATTACGGTCCACTGTAAATTTGTGCTTGCGAGGCGCTGCGTCTTGTGTAGCGCGGCGCCGGCGGCGGTCGGTTGTTGTACCTTTTTGTATTAGTGTGCGTGTATCAGCTCGTGTGTATACGCTATATTGTTTCACCTAGCATGCTTCACGCAGTTCCACCATCCTCCATCCTTTTTATACCTCCATAATACACGTATCGTTTAAATAATACCCGTACGCCCGGGACATCATGAACGTCTGAGAATTATAGTCCCCATCATGAGAATGCATGACGGTGGATATAGCAAAGGATGTATGTCTGGAACCTGTGAAATGGCGCTCAATTGTCTCTGCCTATTCCTCCGGGAAAGAGGCGTGATGGTATGTATTGTATGAATTGTATTGTATTAAGAATTACTTTACACAATATCTATTTATGACATTTACATTTCACATTCAGTGGACAACTTTTTGTAAGTTACTTTCACAGAATATGTCCACAGCAAAACTTAACTTAACCCAAAAATTAGAGGATGCGTATAAATTTATTAACGTGGTCTCCGAATAGAGAGGCTTCTAGGCCCCGCAGAAATTTGTTCTTAAACCAATAACTGTTCATCCTTAAACTGTGTTACTACGAACTGGAGAAAACGAAGGAATGCGAGGGGGGGCCTCTTTATCGAAGACGCTTTCGTTTATATTTATTTTTAATTTTCTTGTATGTGGCGAACTTTTGACACTACGCAATTTCGAGCTTACAGAAAGCTTAGTATTTCAGGATGCTTCGCAATGAACTGTGAACTTTGATATTAATTCAATATACCAATAAACTTAGGAATTAATGCAGTCTATGAATCTTAATCAGAAAAATACGGAAAACAAATAAAGAAACGTGAGTAAGCGATAAGAAGATCCAAATGAATACGGCAACAAACGTCACGATCCTGGTGGCAAAGTTGATATCGCAGTGGCAGCTAAAGCCAAAGGTACCGGGTTCAAACCCCGGTTCGGACGTTTTCTTTATTTGTTTTCCGTATTTTTCTGATTAAGATTCAGTAAGCGATTGGCATTCTAAGCAAAGAAAATCAAATAATTTTTTTTTATGCAGTCCATGTTTTTAAGAGGTACGGTTAAAAGGTCGCAATTGATAAATTACCACAAAAAAGACGTTATTCTCAGGTAAATTACCTTTTTATTACGTACTAACATTACTGACATGGACCAAGGAGTATTAGGCTAACATCACTGGTAACCACAACTGGCGCATTATAGGTCATCTAGCCATCCGTGTCGGACCCAATAAATAAATTGAAAAAATAGTACAGTAGGCGTACTGAGTTTTGGTAGATTTTAATGTAACTACTTTATAGATTTTAAGCAGTATATTTGAACGGTAAAAAAAATTAAACAATAATACATAGACAATTTAATAGTATTTTTTTATGGAAACTGACACGGATGGCTACATCACCTAATGCTCCAGTTCTTCTGGTACCAGTGATGTCAGCCTAAACACCTTGGTGAGTTATGTAGGTGGTGCCATGTCAGCACTTC
>WYDE02198814.1:0-10376 GCA_009867175.2 Adela reaumurella | reverse complement strand
GAATCTGGAGAGGCGGTTGAATGTCTTTTTCAGTTCGGATACATTATGATCACGTCTGGTACGAGCTCGCGACCACGTTTGGTAACCTACACACTTAGCTGCGACGGCATCGGCACAGTCCCGGCCGTATCAGGGCTGGCTTTTACCACCGAGGTGAACGGAGGCACTTGGGATAAACATTTCCATTCCCCCCAGAATCGCCCCGGCAACGATATTAGCGCATACCGACGGATCGTTCGAACTGAAGCACAATTTTCTCCAAGGGTAGGATGCGAAGTGTTCTCGTATCCCATCCCAGTCCGCTGACGCGTAGTTCCAAATTCAACGCGTCCCTCCAGCACGGGACTGAGGAGGCGTAGACGGCACCGTGAACCCCACCAGACAGTGGTCAGTGGAGGCAAGAGGAGCGCTCACTGACTTTGTATTCAGCAGGATTCGACGTCAGCAGAAGATCCAGGCGTGAAGGTTCATGACCGTCTACATCAGGTAGTCTGGTGGGTTGGTCTACCAGTTGAGACAGGTCATGAGTGAGGAAGAAGTCTTAGGCGGCTCTCCCCGCATAGTCGGTTCTCCCGCTGTCTAACCACGCTTCGTGATGGGCTTTAAAGTCTCCAAGAAGAACCAATTCAGCCGAGGGGAACTTCTCTTGGACTTCATCTAATGCTCCACTCAGGTAGTCAAATAACCGGTCTGTCTCCGCATTGCCAGAGTGCGACCTGTCGATACAGGTCACAAGCGTACACCCGCGAGACCGTCCCCAGATCCACGTAGACCCAAAGTACAGACAGGTCGGAATCCTCAAGGCAACTCAGGCGACGAACGCAAATATCCTCCCTGGCATACATACAAACCTCGGCTCACGAGTGGAAGGCTTCTTCCAGAGTGGAGCCGGGGTAGTGCAGGTAGGACGAGAAAAAGTAAGGCCGGCTTTGCCGTCTCCAGGTGATGATGGACGGCATTCAGGTTGGTGTGCAACCCCCGCACGTCGGTCGAGTCGACGCTTAATGCCGGTGTAGGGGTGTGCGCCGCTGTGTTTACCTAACTTTTCTTTTTATTACTTGCCATATTTTTTTTAGAGGGGAGGGAAGAGCATGAAGGGTGGCTAAGGTGATTCACAGGCCCCTACGCCCACTCATTCACGTCTTCATCTCTTACTGTTCATGTTAGTGGGTCGCCGACACGGAAGACGGAAGGGCCCCCGGTCCCCCCCGGAAGTGGCCGCCGGGACCGGAAGTGGCCGCCGGGACCCCTACACCGGGCACGACGGGCCACTCCGGGATTATGCGTCGGCTGACCGGGGCAGCCTCTCACGTTGGTTAGACGCGATTGGGCCCCTATACTATCCTTCGGGCGACCATAACTCAATGCGGAATCACTCCTCGTGTCGTGTGGGTGGCGCTCGGGTAACTCCAACTCTGAGGTGGTGGGCGCAAGCAAATATTTGACAATGAAGTAAATTAAACATGTGGCGATTGACTAATTGCACGATCGTGTTTCAATATCGTATTTAAAAAAGGTATGTTGTCGTAATTTTTATTAAGATCTTTTTTCTCCGTTTTTTTAGCTCTTTTTTATGACTGCTTTGGTTCTTTTTGAAAAACTGAAGTTGGCAACTCTGGCGAACTGTCAATGTCAATCAGCGCCTCAGTCTGCGCAATTGGCTCGTTAATCCGTCGACGAGTCGATCGATCGCGTCGTGTTTACATTGCTTGTATGGAGTAGGTGGAGGGAGATGGAGTGGTCCAAGGAAAAGACGCTCAAACTCGTCGAGTTGCTGCAGGTGAGCGCTCCGCTGTGGAATCCGGCGGTTTGCGAGTCGCGACGCGACAAGCAGAAGCGTAAGGAGGAGCTACGGAACATCGCGAAGGTTCTGGACATCTCCCTGGCCGACGTTACAAAGAAGATTCAGCATTTGCGGACTCAGTACAACCGGGAGGCCGCGCGCGAGGCCCGCGTGAAGACGGACGACCCGAATGACCGCTATGTCAGTAATTGGTACGCCTTCGAGTACCTGCACTTCCTCAAGGACACTACAAAGCCTTTCCGCCTCCTGGGCAATCCGGTCAGTACTACAATGATATATCTGTTTTCCAGAATTTGTGCCGGGGAACACAAAGCGACAAGACAATGTCGCCCATTTACATATAGTGCTCCAAATGGACCGGAACGACACATCAGAACCACCATCCCAGTACGTGAAATCACCATTCCGGATTAAAACTTTTCCTCACATCGTTCCGGTTCGTGAAATCACTGTTCCTTTTCGTAAAATTTTTCCTCGTTTTCTTACAGTTCGTGAAATCACCGTTCTGTTTCGTAGAAAATTTTCCTCGTATCGCTCCGCTTCGTGAAATCATCGTTCCGTCTCGTAATTTTCTTTCAAATTGTTCCGGTTGGTGATTTCACTGTTCCATTTTGTAAAATTTTCTTCATGTCATTCCGGTTCGTGAAATTCTCTTCCGTTTCGTAAAAGTTATCCTTATGTTGTTCTGGTTCATGAAATCATTCCGTTTTGTATAAGTCCTCATATTGTTCCGGTTAGTGAAATCATTGTTCTGTTTAGTAAAAGTTTTCCTCATATCGTTCCGGTTCGTGATATCACAGTTCCATTTTCTAAAAGTTTTCTTCATATTGTTCTGTTTTGTAAAGAGTAACACCCACTTTTCTGTTGAAAAATGACGTAAACCAGAATTCCTAATAATTTGCAATATTTATTATCATTATATGCAACTTTTTAGGAACAAACTAACCCAGTGTCTTTGTGTTAGTTTATTTCCCATCAAAGGCTATACCTCTGAAGATTTTGATTTACATCTACAAGGTATTTCATAAAAATTTGCAGGCTTACTTCGCACTAAAGTTCGGGATTGCGACTAAATTTTTAAAATATTGTAAAATTGGAAGGGAAGTGCTTTCGGGTTCGTAAATCATTCTAATTCGACCACTGGAAGCCTATGGAAGCATGCATATTATACCTATGGAAGCAAAGGGTTAATTGAATTTCTCCGGCGAGAAACTCACGGAAAACTCGCGAGTGTATAAAGCTCTGCGAGTTGCTCCCCCGAGTTAATCGCGCTTATTGGCGGCTTGGGAGAGCAACTTGTTCACTTACATATATTTCTGATTAAGATTCAGTGACTTGCATACTAAAAGGAAGGAAAATCATTCAAAAAATTTTTAATATTTTTATAAACTGCAATCACTAGTGTGAAGCTGGCAACGCTGTAATGTTAGTGAAACGTCATTTCTTCCATCTTGCAAAATAATGTCATTTGAACATTGATACTTTTTGTTCTTATCAGCTTAAATTCTTATTCGTTGTCGTCACGTTTATTGCATTATTTGTGGAAGAAAACTGTTCCGAAGGGTTCAGCTATTTTCATAATACCTACCAAGTTCTGATTTGAGTAAGCAGTAACTACATGCATACTACGTAGATATCTATAGGATGATTTAGAAGGGGGTTCTATGGTGTGACTGGTGATTCTCCATGTATTAGTTATCGCAGACTAGCTGACGAGGGCTTGCAGCGAGCCGAAACGTAGTACATGCTGGAGACTTGTGCAGACGCCCGGTGGTCCCGATATCGATGGACACCCTCCTTTAATGACAATGGGGTCCAGATATATTCAGTGAAGCCATTGCAGGCTTACTTGTAGCTCGACACCTCCCTTTCCGTAACATGATCTAATTTGACAATAAAAACTAATACAAAACTGACAAAAATTTCAGGATGAGTACGTAGAAGAACTGGCTAATGTGGTGCTACAGAATGGAGAAATATCCATAACGGACACGAAACTAGTTGGCCGCTCGCCTCCGCGCAAGATTCAACGAACCGAACTTCACTCCGCTCACTCCCCGAAGTCAGAATACCTCACACCCCAAAAACAGCATCGAGATGAGTTCTCCGTCTTCGGTGAATACGTCGCTAACGAACTACGTTCGTTGAAAGGAGAAAAGAACCTTCTAGTCGCTAAGAAAAAGATCCAGGATGCGATATTCGACGTTAAAATAGGATCGATTCACGAGCCGCCCCCGTTGCAGCCAGCTCAGACAGTGGAAACCCTTCACCATCAGCATCATCAACAAAATATGCACAACGGTAAACTTTTCAGCCCGCCGACGATGAGCGGGGGTGGGCAGGCGGAGAACTTGGCTCATCCGCCTCCCGGCAATAACATGAGCGAAATAACTAATATGATCACTAATTGCCATTACGGTAACTTCAAAGTAGACCAGCAATAATTTGAGGATCCACTTCGAGAAGAGGTGGTTAAAGACATTTAAATGTGAAGGAACCCTGACTTGGTCGTGTAACAGTCATGAAATAAACTATAATGTTAATAATAGACTATTCTACGGTGAGCACGTAGTTACATAGTTTGAGAGGTTTTTATATTAGAAAGTTGTAGTTTGGATATGTGGTTCAATGAGTGTTCACGTAACGTCATAAACTTTTGCAACCCACGCTGCTGTTCAATACCATTGAGCCAGCATACTTTTTATGCAGAACAAAATTTCTAAATGCATGTTTCTGAAACACTGTAAATAGAAGCTCTGCTAAAGAGTAGTAGGTTTTAAGATAGCAGTCCGATGTAAGCGACCGTGCGACCGGTCGGGTGATCGCAATAAGCTGTCATATGTTACCGTCTTCATTGTTCATTGTGTCACCGCTTTGATCGGACTGCTACCTTTAGAGAATAACGTGGTATATGCATAGCATCGGTGTAAATGTTAAAATAATTTTGTGTTCCGTGTTTTATTATTTTTAATACCTTTTTAAGGTATTACTTATTTGTTATGCAGGTTCAATTCCAAAGTGATAGGTCATTGTGGAATTTTAAGGCCAAATGCAGACCTGTGTGCAGCAGTGGGACATTACAGGTCAGGAAAAGAATACTTATATGTATTATTTGTGATATTTATACAATAATTACTGATTAGTAGCTGGTGATTAGAAAAAAGTATGTGGAAATAAGAGATAATTTTTGTGGAATAGACCAGAAGTTCCCAAACTTATTTCACTAAAACACCCTTGCTGTCGTACTTTGTAAATTATTTATTTGAATACACTCACATTTTTTATGGTCGCAAGAAGGATGTAGTGTACCTACTTGGAATTCCTGGAGGAGCTGGTATAGACTTTGATATAAAACTTGAATAATGAACTTAATTTAAGTGTAATTGATATTTAAGTACAAATGTTTAACAGTATTCTCTACCTCGGCTAGCAGAGTGGTCATCGTCTCGTCGTGAGGGTGATGCTCGTGGAGTATGGTCTGCAGGGATGTCTTCACAGTCCACACAAGTAGTTCCCCACGCGCCACCTATGAATGGGGTACCCGGGGGATGAATTTCTACTCCACGAGTTTGTTTGTCGCGTCTTCCTCCACGGCCTTGTACACTTTCCGTAGCTCTGTCTCGGCACCTTTAAAATCGTGCCGTTGTCACAATGCGCGCAGAGGGCAACCTTTTCTTGCCATAAACCTCCTCAGTGCTGCGATGGTTGAGTTCAAGCTAAGCGATGCCGCGACCTCCAGATGAACGGCCCATATCGGGAGACACGTGAAGAGGGCTACTTATCTCTTTTCTCGCTGGCGGCTGAAAGCTACTTCCAGTGACCCAAAGTATCAAGGCCAACGTGCACGAATGGTCTCACGTTATGATCCAGATATGCCTCTGGATAATTTCCGGTGGGTGGACACGCTGGAATCTCCTTTCGCAGATGGCATGGCAGGCAGTTCTTGATTATGGTGAGGACAGTTGATAGAAGCTGTGTAATGTGTATACGTTGCCGCAGTTCGTTGACCACTGTCTCCACTCCGCTATGGTGTAATTGTGTTAAATATTTATTATTTGTTTCTTATGAAATAAATTATAGTCACATTTTCAATGTTGGTGCACAGAAAAACCATCAAAATTCACGATAAAAATTTAAGGAAACCCGGTGGTACGGAATCTAGCATCAGATCATACCAGAGAGCAATAGTTCAGTCTCGTAAGGATAGAGTGCTCTTCCCAGCTATGAGCCGGCCCCCAACGAGTTGTCCTAGACCGAGAGACGCCCACTGGCATTCGGACAATCTGCAAGTACCATTCGGCTAGCTACGTGCACTTTCAAATTTTGTTTCAAGGAACCCATACTGTGATTGACAGGAAAGATTCAGGAGGGAGTGCATTCCACAGTTGGCAACCCTATAAATAAAGGATTTGCATGATAAATTTTTCCTTAAAGTATGTTCATTTTTAAATGTCACTTACAAATCATCGACATACTGGCTCTGTCTCTTGCATTATGAGTCAACGCTACGTCGACTCGCGCATCCCTTCTTAAATACTGTTTCAGAAGCAAAATGGAAAAAAATCACTTTTCACAGTGGCGCTTGCAACGTTATACTTTTGGTAGAATACATACTGTACATTCCTGGCAATACTGCTATGTCGATAATGGATGGTTTATCCATGCCAATGAAAATAGCCGCCCGTTTGGCGCTAGTGTCGATATTTGTACGTGTCCTAACAGACGGTGAAATCTCGCTGCATAAGATAGCCAACTGAGATTTCCGATGATATTGATTTTTGCTTAAAGGAGATTGTCGCATGTGATTTCCCAAAATGTAACGGCTTTTGTGGGAGGATGTTGATAGTGTGTGGATACATTGCATTGTGAACCTGTTGCGCGATGGTAAAATACCTTTTGCATGACACCCTTGAAGGGTGGATCGATGGTAGAAAAGAGAAGCGGGAATCAAGCTTTGGAGATTCTCTATGAAACAGTTTGTAGAAGCTTACAAAGTTATTTGTACAGTACCTACGTACTTATGGTGCCATGTCGGGTAATGTTTTTTTAAAAATGTATGTGTACTTTTTATGAACGTTATTACTAGGTATTACTTTTTTAAATTTTAAAACTGAATTTGTTTTCAATTATGGTAGACTAGCCGCGCCCGCTCGGCAAAATATTTGCACAAAGCCCAGGCCCCCGATGACGTAGCGTGACGACTGATGAATGATTTATATCCTAAAGCCATCTTGAAAACTGACAGATTGTAACCGTGAAAACCGTATGTAAATCGATGAAGTGGTTCCCGAATAATAAGCGATCATACATATAACCTACGTTACTCGGGTGGCCGGCCGTAGAAACTTCGGTTTATATACAGCAGGTGCTCGGAATTTTTATGACAATGCCGGATTTCTGGAACTGCCGAATTATTGGATTTCTATGGGGAATCGACCTGCCGGATTATAGAGCGGTCAGCTGAGCTGAGCCGCCAAATGCCGGAATACTGGGTGTGCCTGGTTGATGAGCGCCGATTACCGAGTGCCTACTGCATTTAGATGATCCATTATCATAAGAAACAAGACATTGTGAAAGGAATTATAGAAATACCTGTACACAATAATGTTATCTAGTCACAGCCAAGACTAATTATAATACTTAATTAAGTATTTTACCTCCACAGGATATGCGCGCGCGGGCGACAGAACAATTTTTGACAACCAAATACATTGTACCGAGTGCTGTCAATTTAGTGCCGAGTCTGCTATTTTAGCGCATACTAGCTATTTTTCAAAAGTATTGCAGCTCGAAAAGAGTTGGTTGCAGTAGCAATAAAAGTATATTGTGTTTTATTTAATTATAGATGAAATTTAATAAAACATGTGCAATGATGCAATAAACAATGACGAAAATGATAAGGAGTGCTGCTAACGTGCAATTTTCTTAAGTTCGGAACGACCACAGCACAGTGCCCAAGTGCACATTCATAATGCGCGCCCTTTACCTATCAGGGCCGTGACCGTGCTAACATCACATGACCGAGTGAAGAGACAATGCCACGATGAAATCGACTGGCCGTGTCGAGTGCGTTAACGCTTACGATTGGTTGAAACCTCTTCACTCACTTGAGTGATATTACGCCGGTAGAAGGGCAGGCCCTAAATGTTCAGGTATAAAACTTATTTTGGCTTACAGAATTTTCACTTTCTCGAATTTGCTAGATAAAAGTGGGAATGTTACGATCTCTGATCGATAACATTTGTAAGTCTTACTATTACTCTAGTATTGCTTACTTTCGATACCCCAGTGGCCGGAGCATTTAGGTAAGTACAGCATAGTAAAGAATTTATTTTTTCGTTCATTATTATATCCTCACATGAATTGGATTTAGAAGGATCTTACAAAAAAATTATTTAAAATGAGTTTTTTAATAATGGCTTCTCAGCGGAAGGACATTAGAGGAAATTTTTTTCGAAAAATAGCTAGTATCTACGCTTTACAAAAAAAAATGTAATACTAGCAAAAAGGATAAAGTCTTCAATGCATTTAGAGTGCACACATTCCGGCTGCGTTGCATGGAAATGCTTGATTTATGGCAAAAACAGTAACGTTTTTCTTATAATAATGTTTTTTTGAGTATACATAAAAATTAAATTTATCATACTACATGCCGACAAACCAACCACATTGTACCATCTGTCTAAGATATGATTCCACATCAATATACAGAAAATATAATATAATAACACATCATTTGTAGTTAACAATTCAATAATTAGACATTTTGGTAGCAAATAAAATGTTTGTTAGATCTCTCTTGCTAAGCATATAAGAAGCTTACAGAATATTATTACAAAGACAAGAAAAACAAACAAAGCAAGTCCCGGGTTTGAATCTAGGCCTCACTTGTCGGTTTTCTGGACTCGCTCGTCAACTCGAGTTATCGACTTATCGGCAATTTATGTGTTGTTTTGGTTGGTACATAATGCACCGGTGAACGCTACAGCCACGGCTCCCAGCCGGCACGACAGACTGCTAGCAGCTCCTCGCTCGTACAGTGCTGCAGCAGCGCCGACACCTGTACAATAACGAATATGCATCATCATTAGAGCCAGCCGGAACTAACATGGCCGCTAAGGCCAAGGCACTACTTAACACCTGTTGTTATCCTTTTACTTTCTTCAAAATTTAAATATTTTTTAAGTTTAAAATTATGTTTTCTTAAAGTTTTAACTGAAATACTTTGAGCTACAATTACACATTCAACAGTTATCAAATCCATGACATTCACTACACGGGCGAAACAGTACCTGCTGTTCCACACTGTATCCGCTGCCACTGTGCCCGCTCCAGGGTCGGCTGACCTGCTCTATCAGTCTACTCATACTCTCTACCTCGGCCTGATCCGGGTTCTGTAGAGCCTCCAGGGTACTCTGGAACGACGTCGCTACACTGGAGAGGTTGCGCTACAACTCATGCAACTGCTGTTCCACACTTTGCTGCCACTGTGCCCGGTCCATCACCGCCCGACCTACTCTATCAGTCTGCCCATACTCTCCACCTCGGGCTGATCCGAGTCCGGTAGAGCCACCAGGGTGCTCTGGAACGACGTCGCAGTACTGGAGAGCTTGCACTACAACTCAAGTACCTGCTGTTCCACACTGTAACCGCTGCCACTGTGCCCGCTCCAGTGCCGGCCGACCTGCTCTATCAGTCTGCTCAAACTCTCCACCTCGGGCTGCTCAGAGTCCTGCAGAGCCTCCAGAATGCTCTGGAACGACGTCGCTGCACCGGAGAGCTTGAGCTTTAGACGCGACAACTGAAATCAGACACATTCCTCTAACAATGGCTTCACAGAACGGGCCCACTGGCAGTAGAGGAGGGGTCTATCGAGGCCGGAACTAGCGAGTGGTCACTACAGTTCACCTGCTTCGGCTCGCATCAAGCTCTAATTTTATTTATGGATGATTGATAATCTGTGATGACTAGGACGTGGACAAACGCCAGCACCGCAGGCGGCCTTACTCTCTCTACCTATCCATATTATGCAGGATGCCTTCAGTCATGCTTACGAAGCTCTCTCCCATATATAGGCTCAGCGCCAATCTTGGCAAGTCTAGATTATTGAAAAAACTGTAAAGTGACTTCGCTGCTAGTCCTTTTGCTTCAACTTCCAAAGCAAAGTCACTGACAAACTTCACAATATTGCACAAGAAAGAAAGGTTCAGGGTTATTATTTTTTAACTTTATTTGATTTATACTGATTCAGTGTACCGTGTGGGGCCGGTACAAAGAATGACCCCACTGCATCTCTTCCCATGTATATCGTAAAAGGCGACTAAGGGTTATCCCTTAGTCGAAAAATCCCTAATTCCTATTTTTCGATGCCCTTATGGGCAAGATGCCTTGCTAAAGGGCGACAGGCTCGCCACCTCTGACCTTGGCACGGTACTTTCACGGAGTCATGCAGTAGGTGGGTCTTCGTGCCTTACATACTGCTTGATATCTTGCCCGAATACCTTGCGAAATGTGGTGGTCGGTGTTGTGCTGTAATTTACCTGAGTTCTTGCAGCACAACACCGATTGCTCT
>WYDE02198803.1:0-10377 GCA_009867175.2 Adela reaumurella | reverse complement strand
CTGCATGACTTGGTAGAAGTACCGTGCCAAGGTGAGAGGTGGCGAGCCTGTCGCCTTTTAGCACGGCATCTTGTTCTTATCCCTTAGTCGCCTTGTACGACATGCATGGGAAGAGATGCAGTGGGGTCAATCTTTTAAGTACCGGCCCCACACGGTACTTCTCTCTCTTTTACTCTCAAGTAAATGAGTTTAATTAAGACTTCTGGGTTAAATTTCAGCAGTTCCTATAAACTTTTTCAAAATAAAATTTCGTTTTAATCATTAAACATCAAATTTCCGGCCAGCATGGCGGTCTGCCAGGGCCAGGAGGCCGTAGTTTTTCGTCTTTTCGTCACGGCAGATTATCACGCACGAATCTCGACTTGACCGCGGCGCGCGTGCGCCAGTATTTTGTACGTCGTGCGTTTAGCTTTGTGCCTATCTACTTTTATAGACGGTAATTTTATTATCAGTGTATCTGACGAGAGCCGGAGATAGCGGTGAAAGGGGACCGTTAGCGTAATGGTCACTAGAATATCTGATCTAAAAAAATTCGCTTCGCTCGTCTCGAGTTGATGCTTACTGAGATTTATGGATATTCAAACTTTTTAATTGTGCATGTAAGTATGTATGTTTTTAGCAAGTTTAACATTACTTCTGCTCAGTCTGCATGATACTGACGTATTCATAGAGAAAATTCTTCGAAATAAAGTGAAATTTACAAGTTTATCTTACGACATATCTACCTTAATTATCTTCCTTTGTAGCAATTTTATTCGCCCCACTATTGCCACTACTGCGTAAAGGCCTGTCTCACTTATGAGAGGATTTAGTCATACACTTCCACGGTCACTTGAAGTGTTCCACGGTGACCAACCGGCTAGGAAGTGGGTTTCCTCATGATTTTTTACTTCACCGGAGTTTCAGCAGCCATTTTAGGGCAGTTATAAATTTGTGCTCCCAGTGGGGATTGGACCCGTACCACCCGCTTGAAAGGCGTGCTCTTGCCCGCTGCCCGCTCGGCACTGATGATGATGATGATTGATAAGTTACTTCAAAGCACAGATTATAGTAATTGGTAAAAGGTCTTGAGTAATTCAGATTATTGGCTGAGCGAAACGAGGCCTACTACTCAACTAGGGTAAAACAACTTTTATTGTCTGTCTTTTTGTTTGTCCCCACAACTTCTAAACGGTTCGGACGATCGGGCTAAAATTTTGTTCGTTCTTCCTTTGTGTCAATAGCTCACCACACACCAATTTTTAATTTGCTAGAAGAAATTGTAAGAAATTTCGCAGATTTTTTTTTTTTCGAAAAACATTTAGGTAGTAATATAAATGAATCTAGAAGTAAATATTTGTGGAATTTGTTAGAGTAGATATTTATCTGTACCTACGCTGGTAAGTGAGGTAGAGTCGTGCACTCGTGAGTCTTACCGGAGAAATCTTTCCTAAATCTCATTTGCCACATTTCCTTGTTAGGGCTATATGAGTGCTCCTATTACCTACACAACAAGGGAATTTAAAGATGATATCTTAAGTAGAACAGAATTTAGAGTTGTTTTTTTTTGCTCCGACCCGCGGAGGACTACCGCGATGGTATATAGCCTGTAACCATCCTTAGTTGTTACAGAGTACGTCAGTGATACCCAATGTGAATTTATTTAGTCGTTATTGAGTTATACATAAGCGAACACAAAATCTTGACGGCGCATAGTCACATTCATAGTTACAGATTTTCCGCTTTATTTATTAGGATAGGAAGAAGGTATTGAACTCAGCACTCAATGGCTTCACCGAACATATCCGGGCCCATTCCCAGCAGAGAGAGGGTCTATCAAGTTCGGGGCAAACGACGGGTCCGTTCTTTCACTTTGGTATTTTTGGGCAGCTTATTGGCTCCTGGTTTCACAAAGTTGACCTTCTGTAATCCACAACTGGTTTACCCTTTCCTGGCCCATGCAATGGATAGACTGATGGCCTCTTTGATAACTTGGAGGACTCATAATGGCGGTAGGAACATTATCCTGTCTCAAGAATCACTTTGCATCCACACAGAAAATGTTTAGTAGTACTTAAGAACGCCTTTATCTCCTTATACGACGGGCATAGATTTACCCCATCGAATCAGAACAAGGGGAAGTAAGATGGAATGCATTTAGGTAGAACTTAAGCAGCTCAGGTTACCAGTTGCATAGTATGGATTTCAACTTCAACGTAGGGGAGATGCAGAAGTCAGCCACAGGCAGCCAGTCATTCTGCATTTCTAAGTTCAATGTGTGTAGCCTGAAACCTTGCTCCATATCCTCCAAAGCAAAAAAAAAATCCTTATCAGACTTTGTTGTTTCTATACCCAGTCCATATCTAGTGTGGTACGGGCACCAACTGAAAATGGTTTGTAGAAGTCGAGCCATGATTTCAGTTCATCTGATATCGATGTGTTCGATAAGGCTGGAATAACACTATCATTGGAGATTTTTAGCATACATCGTTTGGTTATTCTCACCTTATGATAAAATGTCGACGATTTCTTAATATTCAGTCCTAAGTTATTGTGGGATCTGAACAGCATAAATGGGTCAGCTGGGTGAGCTAGTCTAAACCATAATTTCAGGATTCCGGTTATGGACCTGAATCCTGTCTAATTTCAGACACAACCCTGTCAGAAACGGCTATTGAAGTTTCAATGTCAAGTATTTATCGTAAATCCATGCCTATTGTGTACCCAGGAGGGAAAGATTGACAGTTCGGCTAAGGTTTTCATCAAAAAGTTCAACAATGCTCTCAGTGGGATATTGCTTTCCTATGCTGTTGATTTTTTTCCCCTGGGAATTTGAAAGCTTCATCAGCCACTTTTGCCATCGATTTACCAGCCACTGTCAGAGCTGGTTCGTTTGAGGTGAATTTTTTACCCATCCTCATTAAGTTAAAACAGTAGGACTTCGTCCGTTTAATCTTCATTTCGATTCACATGTAGTCATCTACCGTTTTAAGAAGCACCTGATTTTATTAAGCACTCTTATTTGAGATATATATCCGAGTATTTATTTTAAATGTAACTAATATTTGTGGCACTTACACACACCAAAATATTCTGAGGGTTTTATATTTTTTTTATTATTAAAGTTTTTTTTTTTCTTGACAAGGTATACGCTAGTCTTGTCGTTTAGGCTTCGCGATACTGGAGATCGACGTTGAAAAAAATGCATCGAAGTTTCTTGCAAGTTCTTCTAACAAGTTGAAAGTTGCTGCGTAGCGAGCTATTGATGCATAGAATCAAACTACAGCCCATACAAACATACAAATTTCAGCCCGATCGGCCCACCCGTTTAGGAAGAATTATGGGGACAAACATACAGACAAGGAGACAGACCAGACACCAAAAGTAATTTGACCGTAGTGACTACTACGCTCCGCTTCGCTCAGCCAACAAACCAATGTATCCTTGTGATTTATTTTATATAATTTACTATTAACGTCGACAATACCAAAGAAACTGAAAATATATTTAATTGGTGCATAGAAATTGTAAATAGCCTAATTATATTCATCTTTATACTTAAACCTACATATTTAATTTGATTTGAAAATGCCCGTTTTTTTACGTATTTGCTGATATTTGTATGAAATAATTACTATAATTAATTATGTATACTGAATTACCGGATTATCAATTAGATATGAATAAATTCAATGCATTCTAAGTTAGTAGGTACTTATGTTTTAAAAAATTCATTAGGTAGGATGATCTATACAAATCATTCAAATAAAATTTTAATACATGCTATCACATCAATTTGACCAACAATATATTTATTTATTTTATTTATTAGTTAATAAATCCTTGAAAGTTCAGGGAACTTCAAGATTTACTTCTACCTACGTACGGATTTATCGTTCAAGTCAATGAATAAGGCGATCCGTAACCGAAATTATTTTTAATTTTTATTAAATTATGCCGAAGCAATAAGTTCAGAATCGCTTACTAATTTTCGTGGTAAAATAATTATAATTTTTTTTAATAATGTTGCTTTTCGTGCATTCTGGTCAGGCTATAGGCACTAGAAATCTTCATTCTTCATCTTTCAGTGAACTTTTTGTATAACGGAGTCATGGAGCAAGGAGAACATAGTCTCGTTGAAAGGCTTGATATATTTTAACTGGCGATTGGGGTCGCGACACCTGGGCCTTAAGAACGGTCTTTTGATCACGAATGGATCAGTTCAGTTCCAAATTTACTTATGTGCTTACTTAATTTAATTATTATCTAGTTCATTACTTACGCAAAAAAATTTCAGCACCATGGTCAAACTTTGTACCTACTCATACACACTTTTAAACCGCCACCGTTACGTAGGTATGTGGGAACGAGATAATAATGATATCATTCCTCAATTGTTTTTTTTTCCAGACAGGAAGAGGACTTTTTTGGCGACGACGTCGCTATGAAATATTAGCCTGATGAAGACAATTAAAATGGCCGAATATGTTTAAAGTGTTAGATAATGCTTAAAGGCCCGTACAATGTTATAAAAAAATCTAAAAACGCAAAAAGCGTTGTAAAGCTACATTTTTGGTATGTTATTTAGAGTCATTAGGGATGTGTAAAAATATGCCTTGCAAGTAAAAAAAAAGTTGTGCTAGCTGCGTAATAGGTACGGAACATTTATTTAGAATTTTATATTAGACAAAATAACTATATTCCAATGAAAGCCAAGCCGCAGTTCGATACGTCTAATAATTAGCAAGATAGGGCACGTCAAACTGTCGATGCAAGTCATGCCAAAATGTCCCCAGAATTTAAATAGACTACTCCGAAAACGAAGACTAAATCGACAAATCTTTACCTTTGAAAGAGTTGCGTCAACAAGATGATAAACCGGGACTCCAAAAAAAAAAAAAATAAATATATTTTTAGTAAAAAATTCTTAAAATTTATTTATTAAGCAATATTTTTTGTATATTATATCTCCAAAATTATTTGATCCATGGCGCTGCGCTGCGGTGAGGCTCAAATCATCACAAATTAAATGGTCTTTAAAAATAGTATAACAACTAATGTAAAAACGCTTAGTTTATAAGTTATGATACAATAACAGAAAAAATATGGATTTTTTTTTCTGTTTTTCACGTATTACGCAGCTAGCACAACTATTTTTTGCTTGCAAAACATGTTTCACACCGAATAACAGCTCCGAATAACAAACCAAAAAATGCAGCTTTTCAACGCACTATACGTTTTAAATTTAAAATATGACTGTCTTATAAATACCTTGGGTATTTTGATAGGTATAGACCGACCCACTGGCAATATATTTCCTAGTTTCAATAAATTTATTTCCTAGTTTCAATAAATTTTACCTATCTTTTAAAAAATTATGGTATTTTTCGATAGGTACCTAATATTACAAATTACAAATCAATACTAAAGGTGCCCTTAGAGGGACATGATTATAAATATGTACGTACTATCTAAGCAGGTTAGGTATGGAGCAATGTGTGAATTTTACATCTAATTCTATTTAATTGGATGTGATAATAATTTGCATCTAATTAAATTATAAATTATTAATATGAGCAGTAAGTAGGCCTATTTCGTACGTGTTTGGTGCAAAGCATGTGATCATCTATCACGGTGCTGTGATCACCGAGATTTTGTATGCGATCGCTGTATTTCGCGAATTTATAAATAAATAAATGCAGACTTTTCTGTTTAGCAGAAGGTGGACTTAATGCAGGAGGAAATCCCTTCCAGTCAACCTTTTATACACTATAACACATTCGTATTGTTAGTGTATAGGTTTTCTCACGGCATGTTCCTTCACCGGGGTGCATTGTAATTTTGCACACAAATTTCCATAGAAATTCAAAGGGGTAACGCAGCGAGCGTGCTTGGCTCCTTCTGCGGAGCCGGGACCCCCGCAGATTTGGGTGAGATATTTTTTATAGGTTATTTTATTTATTGTTAGGTAAGTTTATTTTCTTATTAGATATAGTTTTTCATTTTAGTTATATAATATTATGAATTTTAAATATGAAATTATGATAAATAAATAAAAAAAATTAACAAAGATTTTAAAATCAGGAAAAATTGTGCGCATACACTGCATCGAACCCAAGACCTCTTGAGTAAAAGTCGAGCGCTCACCAAGTAGGCTACGCCGCAACCAAATAAATTTAACTTGAATTGAATTTATGTAAATCCACAAAAAAGAAGTTAATGAAATGAAGACATCTTCACAATTAAAAACTCCCACATAAAATATATCACCCATACTCATTGGAAGGCGGATATACATAGATCAAAACACACCCCTAAGTGACAGGGACGTCTCAATCCCCACCTCGTCCTACCGAGGCGAGGGTAGGTAAGAGGTATCTTTTTATAAAGACGAGGCCGAGGCCGAACATCTGAGCGTGATTAACGATGTAATTTTTTCGACGCATACCTGGCGAGGACCTTTCCTTGAAAAATGAGTCGCGGACAACCCTCACAAAGGGTCACCGAAACTAAGTGACTCGATTAAAATATTGTGTGGAATATTACAAATGACGACTATTAAATTATGACACCCGATTTATGACACTATGTCTGTTTATAAATATTTCGGATGCAGCTAATAATTAAAAGGCATAATGTACATACATACATATATCTAACCATCCAAAATCCTTTTCAAGAAGGTGTTATTTATAAATGAAGGATAGAATTTTAAAAAATCAAGAAAAGCATGATGCATTTTCGTTAGTGACCATTAACTGGTCGCTCTGTTCGAAACGTCGGACAATCCGATAAAGTCCCCGAGAGAAGAGCCTGAAGTTTTCAAAATGTTATTCAGCAACCGCGGTAATTTAAAAATTAGGTATTGTAAAGTGGATATAATTGGGCTCTAATTAGAATTTAGATGTTATGGTTTTTTTTTAATTATGTCGTGATGTTAATAAGAGGTACTGGTAGTCGTAAACTATATACATATATACATATAACAGTGCCTACATACGTAAATATTATACTGATAATCAATACTCATACGACTGCTCTAGCATGTAAGACTAATTTAAAAATTTAAATAAATGAGTATTAAATGGGTTGTGAATATATTAAATTATTACTCACCATAGACGTAGTAATGTGTTGCTATGCGAAAATTCCAAATCAGTTCACCAGTAGATAGGTAGAAAAACACTTCACTAATCTTCTAAAAACACTAAAACACTATAGAAACTTCTACGCTAATATCACATCGACATTGGTTTGTCACATTGACTCGGTCCTGCGAGTCCCAAAATTTATCACCTGGTTATTATCATGTTCCACACTAGATAAAAGAGACCTATCCCCATAAATACCCCTAGAAATAAATTCACAAATCACTCGTTCTTCAAATCTTCGGGTACGTGGCGAATGCTGAAGACTTTTAAGTCGTGATCCCTATTTATTTTATTCATAGTAGGTCCCCTCAAATTCGACCCAAACGGAGCGGAACTAATCGTACGGAACATTATTAACTTGCAGTGCATCCCAGCGTAGAGTTCACAAATCAAACGTCATTTAAATCGGGACGTCTCGACACGAACGCAACACATCTTTCACTCGTAGGTAACTTGTAAAATCCGCCCGCCCTGCCCGAAGATCACACTAAAACCGCGCACTGAATACGTCCAAACAAAACCTAAAACTTGAGATAAATGTTTATTTTACAATGAAAACACTTCGCGAAATGCGGTAAATAAACGGGAATCGCGAAACGCGCATGAAAACAACATTACGAGTGAGAGAGTAAAATATAATGAACGTCTGAACTCGCGTTGAGCTAGCTGTCAAATCTACGAGCCGTCATAGTCCGCCTGCCATGAGTCCGCACGCACACACGGGCGCGACCGCGCGTGCACGTGCACTGCACTCGACTAACACACTGACAGAAGCGTCGCCCGCGTGAACACTGGACACCACTACACGCGTGCTCCTTGCACGCGTTGGACAATGCGCATGTGTGCGACAGAGGTGGGATCGCGCGAACATGCCACGCGTTTTCCCCCGCGTATTGGTGTCGAAGCGCACGTGTGTGCGTGGCTACGCTACACGTGCGCTTTGCACACAGGCACGTCGCTCCGTGTGGCTATCTATATGTGTATACGGGGCGTTCGCGCATGAAAGATTAGCCGAATGTGTGTGAATGCATTCGGTTGGATTGGCGGTAAATGTAGAGTCCGGCGAAATGGACACTTTTAGAAAGTTGCACGATGCCAAAGCTTTCACGTAGTTCTGAGAACTTTACATCGGTGACCGACCATTGACCAATCACGTTTTTTTTATATAAATACAATTTGTAAAGTTAGTATTTTCATATTTATATAATTTGCATGTATGTATAGATATAATGAAGGTTTTATTGTTATTTTTGTTAATTTAACTATTAATTGATTTATCATACCTTACCTATATCAAAAGTAGAAGTATAGTATGCAATATAATTCCGCTAGTCCTTTAGAGTATGGATATTTTTTCTTCTTTCGTATCTTTAATCTTACCATTTGAACATAGGTACCTATCTAAATACCAAAATAGGTGCGGAAGGAACGCTCAGCTTACCTGAAACAAAATAAAAATTAGTTACATACTTTTTTTTAGTTAACAAAAATCACTAAATCCGAAGGCTTTATAGAACCTTAAGATTTTAGGTAACTACATGTTAAGTAATCTGTATTTTTTATGGAGGACGGGTTTTTGTAGACAGCTGTTCCATCACAGAGAGAAAATATACAATTTTCCCAAAATAGGTACCTAACTAAGGCTTTATAGGTGGTTCATACACTATTTATTACACACGAGTATTTCTTTTTCTTATCAAATCATTAAGATAGCGAAAATGCACGGCTACTCGCGCGGTGCATCGCATACCGACGACCTTTGTAGGTATCTGGTTCACATAAAGCTGATAAAAGCCAGGGCAAGAGAACTCGGTAGCCGTTCCAGTTGTAGAGAAAACACTGATAAATAGGTCAATTCCAATTGCCCGGTCGACGAACGCGCCAAGTTTGCAATATGCGGCGGAATGTTTTGCTAGCAAATAGTGTGACTAATTTGAGCTTTGATAAAGTATCTCTAGTCTTGAGTAGAAAACTTATTTTTACCCGACTACGGTGACGACAAAGGAGGGTATTGTGTATGTATGAGATGAGTATATGTTACCAATTAAACGCCTGAACCGATTTGAAGAAGTGAAGTGTTGTTGAATTTGTCTTGTTACATAGACAATGTTAAAATTTTGGAATAACAATGTAATTTTCTTTAAATGTTTTTTTTTTTTTTGTTTATACATACCTTGAGAATTAGCTAATATAACTCGGTTAAACAGTGATTTATATGACGCCACCAGTACGCATTATAAGTAAAATAGATAAATCCCGATACGCAAAAAATTATTAAAAAATAAACCATTTCAAACAGACGTAGTCGAATGTCCTCTTACTCGCGTCTCGCTAATGACGCCTAATATTTTTTTATTTACGTAGTCGGGTTTTTAGTTCCATATCATAAATTTTTATTTTTATTCTCTAACTAGTTTGTTCACGTAAAAAACTTGGTTTGGCTATTTGCTTTATTTTGTCTAGTGCGTCGAATGGTGTCCGACCTTGGCACAGAAAAAAATAAACTTGTAGCTCATTACTCGTAAATGTGTACCTAACACGTAAAGTGTCCCCAACATATTTATCTATATACCTACCTATCTCATTATTCTGCTAAATTTATAGCTAAGTATGTTTACCATGCATTTATACATACTTACATTTTGTATTTTTTTAATGTTTCTTTTTAGGAATAATAGTATTTATTCTTTGACATGTCTGTAGAGTTTTGTGAAAAAGTATATATTTTTATTGAAGTTTATATATATTATACAGCTATAGGTAATTTAGTTTTTTTGTGTTCTGTTATGACTTCTCTCTCAGTTGTTCATACCAAGACTTGTTAGTCATGATTAATACGAAATATAACAAAGTCTGCAAATTATACTTGGTATATGAACATCGGGTTCCTTCAAAGTTTGCTTTTTATTAAAATTGTTTTATATGCACCTAGTTAGACCATTATAAAAAAAAAAAAAAATTTTTTTTTTTTCATCACTTCCCCAAATTCTCTCTCCACCTTTCCATTTGGAACTCAAAAAAACAAAATACGCTCAAATTACCATAAAAAACCGGTATTACGAAATAATTTGATAGCGAATAACTTATATTTAACAAATAAACAATTTTTTACAAAATTGCACCCGTTGTATGTACGTTATATCCCCTTGTATTAACAGTAATTTAAAAAAATCTATATTTTTTTAAATAACTATCTAAAAATCTATATTTTTTTTATCTAAGGAATTAATCTAGTTTTTCTGGTGTT
>WYDE02198802.1:0-16408 GCA_009867175.2 Adela reaumurella | reverse complement strand
GTGGCTCGTCACCTTTCGCACCGGTAAGCCGCTAAATAATTTTAATTATGAGTGACGGTGTGGGACTAAAAACTAGTAAAGTTATGCACGTGCAAATTTTGTTGAGATCGAACCATGTTATTCCTGTGCACAGACTAACAACAACAGAAAACGCATATACAGGGTGAGACTATAGAACGAGTCATATTATTACTATGTAATATGGGGTGAGGTATTATATATTTAGATAACAATAACATGATTATTTTGCGTTGTACTTTTTTTTGTGTTTGTGGCTATGCACGTCCTTACAGGAGCTTGCCACTGCGACCATTACTGGGGGTCTACCGTGCTATTATCACATGAGCGAGTGAAGAGACATCGCCACGATTTCAACCAATGAGACTGTCGGTGTCGAGTGATCTCGAGTGCGTTAACTCATACGATTGGCTGAAATCTCTTCACTCACTCGAATGATAATACGCCGGTAGTAGGGCTGAGCTATTGTGATCACCACCGTGACTAAAGTTCGCTACCAAAACCTGCAGCCTTTATGAACCGCACTATGTTTGTCACGCAGTGACATGTTTCACTTCATCAGGACTCATTATGTGAGCCCCTAAATGAATGTATAGTTCATGCATCAGTGGACCGCATTCACACAAGAGGTGTAAGGGACTTTCATCAGCCTGAGAGCAGAGCCTGCACACCCTTTTATCACAGAGCTTTTAATCACTCTTGTATCCGTTGCACTTAGGCTGGGATTTGATATTGTACAGGCACATATGTAGATGTGCCTGTGGGGCACAAGTCGAAAATAATGGTCATCATGGCCTTAGCTGCGCAAAAAGCGCTGGTAGATACTTCCGGCTTCACATATAAAAAACATCTTTATTTCGTGATCTGTATCAACATTGTTCGGGCTGGATCATACGCATGATGCAGCGCCTCAGCTTGGCTACACAGAGGGGCAATGCTGCGAGTATCATGGGCACTCTGGTCGTCGACTCAAATGGATGAAATATGTTTTGGAAATTTAAAGTAAAAAATAATATAAATGTAGGCATTGATTATACTAAAATCAATGATGTAGGTACTCAATTCCTATTACTTACGGACATTTAACAATAAATACAAATACAAATACAATACGAATGTATACTGCAGGTAAATGTGGAATACCCGCTCGTGGCAAGACACACATTATAAGACAACATTTAATATTATATAACCATCGTCGCTTTAGTTCTAAATAAAAGGTTTTTTTTTGGTATCGTTTTTTTAACCAATCGCTAGAAAATGGATTTTCCAACAATTTCATATAATCCTAAATACAAATAATAGAAAAAGATATTTTTCAAGTTATTCAATAATAATTTTTTTCATCATAAATGTAAACTGTAATAAATCTATTCATACATGCTCGTCGTTTGCGGGTGCTGCGAAAATGTCCTTTCCGTAGGAGATTACCTATTTAGTCATGATATGTTCGCCTATGGAGGCCCCGTTCGAAATAAACCTAAATCAAATTAAACCAAAACTAAAAAATATTTACAAATTGAAAGCATAAACTAATTATAAATGGCATAAAAATACACATAATATGCATTATGAAGAAGTCTTGGGACCGCCTCACCCCAATGCTTCTTCAGGCACTGGACCAGCCAGGCCGTGCTTCCATCATGGGTATAATGCCAGTAAGCTGCATGATGGAACATTATTTTTGTTCACGCAGTTTTTAATTATTTCAGTAAATTTTTTTCAATGTACCGTGCACTTAAAATAATGACTCCATTGCATCTCTTCCATTGCTGGAATTGAGGGAAGCGCTGATATGGCACCTACCTACATAAGTGTCACCAAGGTGTTAAGGCTGACATCACTGGTACCAGAAAACTGGTTCATTAGGTGATGTAGTCATCTGTGTCAGTTTCAATAAAAAAAATGCATGTCGTAAAAGGCGACCAAGAGATAAGGACAAGATGCCGTGCTAAAGGGCGACAGGCTCGCGACCTCTCACCTTGGCACGGTACTTCCACGGATTCATGCATTAGGTGGGTCTTCGTGCCTTACATTCTGCTTGAAATCTTGTCCGAATACCTTCCGAAATGTGGTTGACGGTGTTGTGCTGCAATGTACCGGAGTTCTTGCAGCACAATAGCGATTTCTCTGCTTACACCCCGATTGTCAGTATTCAGCGTGAGTGATATGTATGTATGTAATTTTTTCAATAAATAACTCAAGGAATTTCACACAATTCATAAAAAATAAATACTTACCCGCCATTTTATTACAATTACATTAAATAAAAAAAAACACCGAATTTACGTTCAGATGTATAAACTCAAAGTTTTTCGAATAATTTACGTAACCTCATACTAACATAGCTCGAATGGTCGAGTCAGACAGCATCACACAACGTACCCGATTTTCCTCTTAAAAAAAGGGGCCCGTCCCTTCAAAACCCCGCACGAAAAAATCATTGTTATCGTCTCAATAAAGTGTTCCCAGGGTCGTCCGCCCCGAAGAAAATATCGGGACAAGAAGCGCAAACGTGGCGTTATTTGAAGAGCCGCAATATTTTCCAGTCCTCAGGCAATCGGAGGCAGATCTCAGCCTGAAGATGAGATTTTGATTCATCCGTGCTGTTACATCGCCCTGACAAGTATGTCGTGATGTTGGCATGATATTGAATTATTGCCTTAGTCGTTAACAGTTTTTCATAATGCAATTTTTCTTTATTGGAGTGTAGGTATCAATTTTTTTAATTAAAATGTAAAACAATAAAGGCTTTAAGCCAATAAAATTTTCTTACGTCAGTCCTATTGTGCCATTGTACATTAGGTATTGGTAATAAATGTGTAACTTAGATTTCGCAAGTTCTTAAATCTAATGAGGCAACAAATAATTGTACAACTATTCTGCATTTAACCGATTTTTACTCAGCCAGTGCTCTACGGCAAAGCTTAAATGACAATGGGCTGGACACGTGAGCCGCAGGGATGACGACCCTGTGACAGTGTTGGAGCGCGCGCGTCCTACACTGGCGACTTTGGACAGGTAAGCGAAGTGTGGGAAGATACCCGCCAGGTGGGACTAGGACAGCTGGTACATCGCGGGCGAACGATGCTGGCGAGTGCCGGAAGGGTTGGAGACAAATTGGGTATACACCAGCAGAGGACGGGGTCGGCTAAACGTCGATGGTGATAATGATAAGTGCTCTATCCCTGTCCCTACTATTATAAAATGCAACGTCTGGCATCCTCTGTAGTCAGTCAATTCTGTCCGTTTATAAGCTTAATTCTTCCCATCACATGTAGACTACTTATTATAACGATAAATAGTACAGGGGGGGAGGTGACAGCTGAAATATAAGAGAAGTCGGACTTTAACTGGGGCTGAGCCGCGGGCACAGCTAGTTAATTAATAAAAACAAATTAAATCTATTCAATTTGTACAATCTCACGATGTTGTAGGTTTGTGGTAAGTATTAAGCTCTCTTATTGGATCTCTCTGTCTTCTTGCTTGGACCGTAATCCTATTCAGATAATAATTTATTGGATATAGAGTATGTTGTTTTTGCTGTCTGCTCTTTTCGGACCTCTCGATGCTGTAAGCATGGCTGGAACAAGCAAATTTTTATGAAATTAGCAAGTGGAAACGTTAGTATCGGCGATTGATAACATTGACCGTTCTGGCAAAATTTCAATGCATCGTTGGGCAACGCCATCACTTAAATTCATATTATGCCATTCACCGCTTCATGCTTAAATAAAAAAAATCCATAAAAAAACGCTCTTGGAAGCCGTTTACGCCGTGTCTTTAGGTACTGTACGACGTAATTACCGATTACCTCGATCACGTACGGCATTCAAAGATTCAAACTTGTTTGACTGGGCAAAATGGGCAAATGCGCAAAAAGCGGCCCCCAATTCTTTCTTAGTATCGCTAGGAGAACATTGGTCAAAAAGTTCCTTGATCCCACTACACAGACAACACACAATAACAACAGACGACCATCCTATGTACCCGTCTTCCATTATTACTTATATGTACGTAATTATAACAAGGTTCGAAGCATACCTATATTTGTAAATGCATTGACGAAACTAAATGTAAGTTTTTAACATAAAATAAATAATGATTCATTTATTGGATGATTATGTACACTTTATCAGCGTCGTTGGCTCAGTGTTGCAATATTCAGTATTGGATTACCGAAGTTAAGTAATGCTGGGCGCGGTCAGGACTTTGATGGGTGACCGCTTGACCGTAGACGCTAGTCGTGGTTCGGATTCCACGTTAAACTGTAGGTCCCTTCCCTCTCCTTACTTGGTGGTAGGAAAGAGCTTCTTACGGCTGGAATTGAGGGAAGCGCTGATATGGCACCTACCTACCAGGTACCATAAAACTGGTTCATTAGGTGATGTAGCCATCCGTGTCAGTTTCATTAAAAAAAAAACTTTTATTAAAAAAATATAGTACTTAATACAATTTTCAGCCAATTTAAATACCACACAACAAAACTTAAAGCCGATATATAAATGTGTTTATAATATACATTAAATAATTCCAAACATATTCTGAAATTAAACATAAAATTCCGATATTTTAAACTCTACGTAATTATTTAAATTCCATGAATTAATATGCTAATTATTATTATAATAAAGAGGTACACGTTTTACTTGCAAAGATTATAACGCTGTATTAAATTTGGTTGAGTTAAAATATAAAATAATAAAATTTAATACTATCACAATCATAATATCTGATATGTTAATAGGGATCTATTACATAAATTATCATTAGTCCCATCTAGTTCTTAAACTCGCAAACCATTGGCTTCAAAACCAACTCCTAAAATCCGTATGCGCTCGTTAGGCAGCACCAAAATTCGCAAGTAAAATTAATTAAAGAAACTGCGGTGTAGGAGCTTCAAAGATTCACGAAATCCTCGAATATTTTGTAAAATGTATGCCGTACCTATTTCTCGGTGAAGTGGCATCTGTCACGTTTGCATGTATCGACTTTATCGCGAGAGCGAGTGTGTCAGCATTCGCTTTAAGCGCTAAAAAGTTGCGGGTATGTAGTTGCATACTCGAAACACTGCTGAGCTGATGGTAGCATGAACTAAACAGACACGAAGTTGGTGATTTCCTGTAAGAGAACAGGCGAGAGTCGGGTGGTGAATGGGGAACTTGCTTCGAGAAGCGACTAATTGCTGAGTTCGTGTGGGCACGTTTCACAGACCGACTTGTTTGGTGCTCTTTATTGCAATACTTTTTTATATTGGAGACTTTTATTGTTTTTAAAGTGAAACTTCTATAGACGCGGTATAGCAAGTACTTAAGAAAAAATTATATAGGACTCAACGAATAATAGGGTCGTCCACTGATATAGAAATCTTATATATAACCTAACCTGTTTAAATTTGTATTAATTGTAAGGCAATCAATAATAACACTGTGTAATTTATTTTTGGTCAGTATAATATAAAATTTAATAAAATAATACCTACTTGTACATACACACTTCACCGAATACGGTCCATGAGGTAACGTGTCGAAATTTGCATGCCTTCAGTGGCAATGTCATTGACGCCGGCATCATTGACATCATGACGTCACAGTCACTCAATGTTTTGGTGTGAACTTTTCATTATTAAAATATAAATTGAATTATAATATATACATAATACTCACACGAGGACTATTTAAAAACACATTTAGAAGTTTTGTAGAATAGCTTATTTATGCAATAAAAATAAGTGATGCTGGCGAAGTATCTTGAGTGGCGTGGGTTAAATCCACTTCCTGAACCAGATTTTATGTTTTTTCCCAGTATAAATCACTAAAAATATTTTTAAGTATATACCTACCTAGGTAGGTAGGTAAGTAGCCGAAAAGTGTTTCTATTTTTAGTATTTTTCTTAAGTAGGTACTTTATGTTTATTAAATACACAAAAATGAAATTACATTAAAAATTAATAAGGCTACCTAAAATATAAATACCTACCTATAAATAAAATAAACCTAAACTAGACAATATAAAACATATCCTAAAAAAAGTTAAAACTTCATCCAAACCACTGTCACGAGGCAGGGTGCTCAAAAGGCTGGCCGCGTTTCCACGTTGAGTCGCCAAACTTAGGCGTTGGCCGAGGTACCAGCCAGCCCTCTGGTCACCAGAGAATCGCTTCGTTCAAGTCCTTTCGGCTCAAGTATGGCCGGTAGGCTGACGGTGGTAAGGGCTCGCCTGATGAAATCATTCAAACTGGAATGACGAGACAAGTGGTCGACGCTGCGCTATGATGGTACATGGTCTCCAAACTCGTCAACCCTCTCGTCACAATTGTAGAGCGATGTGGCTCTTTTACTCTGGCCCTGATCCTGAGACACGTAGCCAGGGTAAAGGAATACCTATCTAGCAGCGTACAAACGTGCGCCGACGGCACAGCATTCATCTAAAAACCTGACTCCCGCACACTGAACGCCAAGAGACGTGCACGATCTGCAGGGACAGAGGTTGAACAAGGATTGTTGTACCATAGCTTTTTGAAACTAAGATGTCAAGGAAGATTTTGAATTAGGCAGGCTAACCTCCAGGCTTCCAAGGCCTCACCCGAGCACGAGGTGGAGAACTAAGGTGGAGAAGTAAGTAACTAAGTATAACTAAGTATATAAAAATATATGTCCTATACTCGTATATTCCAGTTCGCCAATCCGTTTCTTCTTGAAGTACTTGTAGGATAACATCTTGAGAAATAAATTCAGCAGACCAGGAACACCATGTTGGTGTTGTTATACCAGGAGTTATTGCATACCACTCATTATTTACATATTCTTCATTTTCTCGCTCTCTCAAAGTATAAATAACGCAAAAATAAAGGGGATATTTCGTCCGACAGGTAGCTCTTGGACTGATGTTTTTGAAGGCTAAAGTTTTTCACGTTTACTTGGGTCTACCAGGTCACCGGATCGGCTGGTAGGCTATGTTCTACCTACACCGCTTCTTCGTGAAGCACTGAAGGTTAACACACGACGGAATAAATTCAGCAGGTAGACCAGGAACACCAAAATAAATTCAGGTAGTTATATTATTGTTCGATACTCAGTACATATTGTACAAACTTTTTTTTGTAAAAGTGTGAATAACGCAAAAATCAAGGGGATGTTTCGTCACATAGGTAGGTATGTAGCTCTTGGCTGATGTTTTAGAAGGATATGCTTTTCGTGTATACCTACTTGGTTGTATCTATCAGGTCACCGGGTCGGCCGGCAAGCTCTCTTCTTCTTGTACCGGATAATTAGATAGGAGCAGTTACATCAGAAACACCACAACCACTTCCGGAGTTGTAATCTCCTCGAGATAAGTGGCCGACGCTGAGCTAGTATGATAGTACGTGGTGCCCAAATTCGTCAACCCTCTCGTCGCGATTGCAGCGATGTGGCTCTTTTACTCTGGCCCCGATCCTGAGACACGTAGCCAGGGTAAAGGAAGACAGAAGATAGCAGCGTACCAACGTGCGACGACGGCACAGCGTGCATCATAGACCTAAGTATATGTGAAAAGCATTAGCCTTCGAAAACATCAGTCCAAGAGCTACCTATAGGACGAAATATCTATTTTTTTGAGTTCAGATCACATTACAAATGCATTTTATATATATATTTTTATTAGGTATTTTTCATTTATATATTACTATTGCGTTTTTGAAATTTTTACAATCTTGACTATGGCTATGATATTATTTTTGATAGATTGAATTAAGAATGAAATAACAAAAAAACATAAATGTGATCTAAAAATAATACATACATACATAAAAATAAAAGAAAACTAAAATAAGAAATAGAAAATGTTCTTTCACAATTTTAAAGACACATATTTTTTGCTAATTGTAATGGTACTGGAGAGAACAACATGATGTCCGAATGCAATGTAATGATTGGTGATGAGTGGCTGGAGCAAGTGAACGAACTTGTATATCTGGGGAATATGTTCACACGGGGTGGAAAATGTGAAGGAGCTGTGAAAAAGAGATTGAAAAAAGGAAATCAAGTAAATGGGGAGTTGCCAAAGTATGTCCAATAGGGCACCTTAGGCCCTCCATGGTGGAGTGCATCGTGGCACGTGGAGATCTGATGTCTCTGCCTACTCCAATGGGAAACAGGCGTGACGCTATGTATGTATGTATATTTTTTGGTGATTCCATAAGTTTCAAGATATAATTTTACTCCGAGAAATAGTCTCCGCTTAATTTTGCCACCAGCTTGAAGATTTGAAATTTTCATAAATTGCAAATTTACTATTGCATTTAATATTACGTGTAGAAAATTACTGCCCTACTGTAAGAATAGTCACAGCTTGGGAACCTATTATAGTCAGTGCAGATTTAGCGGAAATTTAGCTTTATGAAGAGAATGAGGTGGTTGCTGTGGCACGTGTGTGTGAACTGACCTCTATTATGACATGAGAATAATTAAGCTAGAGGTAAATTCATAAAAAAACTTATGAATAAATTAGGTGGCAATTAACATACAAACATGACATGTTAATTGTGGTTTAATTCAAGAAGAATTTTATTGAGTTTATGTAGGTACTTAACTTCACCAGGTCCCACATTCAAATAGGTAGATACCTTCTTGTGTTTTCCGAATTCGCCGTTCTGGCTTTTCTGATAAATCTTAAATCTTCTACGTTCAATAATGATGTATAATCAATTGAGTATATTATTTTCTGAAAAATAAACAACAGAACATGGTTCTTGCATAGCTACTTTAAATTTTTCAGTAGCTAACTTATACAATAATTACGAGAAAGTGCGCCCGAGGTTTGTCCACGTTAAATTGGAACTTAATCGCATATAGGTTTTATACGCTGCTGCAACACTTAATAATTATGTATGTGTAAGTCCTAGGATCAGTGCTAGCTACAACATTGCATACAAATGCATAACGGTCGCGGCGGCAGCCAGCGGCAATGCAGTACTTAACTGTGTCGCGAGTTATGATGCAAGTGTTTTGGTTGTTTAAGAGGGTTTTTCGTGACTAACTTGCGATCAGAAAGTCAATGACATTTTGACGTCCCGGCTTGATATTACATCAAAAATGTGATTAATCTCGAAAATAGCTAGAAGAATAAATCTCGTTACTGAACCTCAGGGTCTGAAAACTCTTTGGAAGCAATGGAGCCCTCGCATCTCTTCTCTCTTCTCTTCTTGATAATACAAGAGGCTGATCTACTATTAGTTTCCATAAAATGAAACTACGCTCGTAATGCTGTGCAAAGGTGCATTTAAGCTGTGCTCGAACAACCTTATTAGAGGTATGTGTTTCCTATGGTAGCGAGCGTTTCCAAAATCCTACATTTGTACACACGTGTGAGCCATCGATACAAGAAATATATTGACACGGTCATTATGTATGCACGAGCGATTCACTCTGCCAAAATTCTTTACATTCGTGCAGCATCTGTTTCCTTACACCTATAGACGGATATTATTTGCGTGAGCGAGACAGGTAAACCTGTTGACTAGTGCGTAAGCGACGCTGTTTGCTTATGGAATATTAACTTGTAACAATTTTTTCAAGGGTTTAAATGATTTTATGGAAATGGTCCTTGTAAGATCATAAAATAGAATTTTCGACATCTATGACTGCCAAATATCAAGTTACATCAGTTCGGCGCCTCGTAAATGGGAACCAAATGTATCTCCTCGGCGGTGTTGAGACAAAATTATTTTTGCAAATAATATGTAGAAAATCTATTTGAATTTGAACGAGGCATGATAGAGAATACGATTGCTTTATCAGACATAGTAGGTATATAATTCTATGAGATGGTGTGAGCCTAGGGCTCGGAACATCACAAGTCACAATGAAAGACAGAAATTGTGAAGTGCGAGAGCGTTGTGGTCTGAAAGAACATGTAGTGACAATGATTGAGAAAGGAATGCTTCGGTGGTTCGGTCATGTTGGAATAATGGATAATAGAATACTAACGATAGAAATTTTTCGAGCAAATGTGAGTGGAAGGGTCGCCCCAGACGCACGTACCTAGAACAGATCAATCAAGTTCTCAAAAAGGGGCAAGTGCGCAGTACCCGTAACCGACGAGCATGTATGAAAAATATTATGGGAGTGCAAGAAGCGGCAGAGAACGTTGTCTCTGCCTACCCCACTGGGAAACAGACGTGACGCTATGTATGTATGTGTTTTTGGCAGCCTCTAATCAAAACTGAGTGGAATGGCTTCTCGTAGTCGGCACGGCGGCACCGGCAAGGGCAAGCGATGTCGGCTTGTTGCACTCGTCTCGTCGCACTGGTTCAATAGCTTACTTCATTTATTTTTATTCCAGGCAGCAGTTACATGCATTATTTTATTGTTGATAAGAAGTAGCTACTAATAAATATATTTTCCAAGTGTATTATCAGGCGAGCCTTGCTTGCTTACAACGAACGAGCACACATTCGAATGCATTGAGAAGGTCAGTCATACTAGACTTACGCAAACACAGCAGTAAAATGTTACATTTCAACAATTGTATACTGACTGACCAGTATGCGAGCTATGTACGATAACAATAAAAATTAAAAATATTTATTGTTTGCAAAAAATAAAAGCGTTATAAAAAAATTAACAAATAAAACAAATAGTTTACAAAATTCCAGAAAATTATAAAATTAACAATTTTAAAGCATTTTTTATGGTTACCGACACGGTAGGCCACACCATCGAATGTAGCAGTGACGCATAGTCAAGCATGCATGATTATTATGATTCCAAAAAACTATTATCTATGGAACGTTACTTTCTTTGAATACTTTTTACGTGTTATTATTTTTAATTTAAATAATTATATACATAAATACATTAATGCCATCATGTCTCTGGCAGATACCACTTGAAACGTTCCTGACATGCATGCTTTGCCTCATCCACCGTCATACATCGCTTCACACATGCACGTCGATTACGGGTGCTGCGAAATTGCCCTTTCCGTAAAAGGTTACTTATTTGATCATGGTATGTTTGCATAGGGCGTCCCCGTTCGATCCTTCTTTCCACATTCGCTTCACATACTTGTTTGGTCATCTCACCCTTGGTCTCAACATCCATTCTCTCCGTGTTTGCAAACCATCTAAGCGTACCTTTCTCATGATTCCACTTTCGTTGCACGCAATCAGAGCCTCGTCAGATGAAGCGGACAGAACTGCATCATCAGCATACAGCAGACATCTTATCAGAACACCGTTCATGCTTAATCCAGTCTCACTCCCTCTCAGGCTAGACAATTATCGATATATAGGTTGAACAGCCATAGCGACATTACACAGCCCTGCTTCACGTCTCGCGAGATCATGAACCAGTCCGACCAAAGACAGTCCGACAATGTCCCATTTATTCTAACACAGGAGCTGCTATCTACAAGAAGAGGTTTCAGCGCCCGTATCAGATGGCTTTCCACTCCGTACATGTCTAACGTTGCCTATAGTTAATTCCTCAACACCCTATCGTAGGTTTTCTCTATTATTTCCTAGGAAAAATTGAACAGATACACCGCATAGTGGATCTCATCAGTAGAAGTTATGAAAATAAGCAATACTGTTTGGCTGTCTTTCTAGACATTAGCCAGGCGTTCGATAAGGTATGGCATGAAGGATTAATGTACAAAGCAAAAAAGATGCTGCCACACTCGTTTGTACTAATACTTAAAACTTACCTTGAAAAAAGAAGCTACCAGGTAAAATACACCAATGAACGCTCAGCATTGTATGAAATCGGATCCGGCGTCCCTCAGGGTAGCATACTGGGACCAGTTCTATACCTGATATATACCGCGGATCTCCAAACACATGATATCACAACGACTGCCACCTATGCTGACGATACTGTCATACGAACAGCACACAACGACCCGAGAACTGCTTCGCTATTGCTACAAAAACACTTAGACCAAGTCGGAAAGCGACTTAAACAATGGCGAATAAACGCAAATCAGAGAAAGTCTGTCCATGTAACTTTTACCATCAGAACAGAAACTTGCCCTCCAGTAAAACTAAATAACGAGGAATTCCCAAAGAAAACCATGCAAAATATTTGGGAATGCATTTGGACAGAAGACTGACATGGCAGTAGCACATCTAGACTAAGAGAAAGCAACTTGACACGAAACTATGCAGCCTATATTGGTTAATAGGACCTGAGTCAAAACTAAACAATAATAGTAAAATGATGATATACAAAACGATATTGAAGCCTAATACAACTTTGGGGCACAGCCAGCAACAGTAATACCGAAATATTAGAGAGATTTCAGAGTAAAGCACTAAGAAAAATATACATCATTTAACAATGTATTAGCAACAAATACATTCATCTCGATCTTAATATGAAGCCAGTCAAACAAGAATACCTCAATTCAGCGCTAAATACCAAGGCCGGCTCTCGCGGCACGCCAATGAACTCGCGCTGGCGTTGAGCGGGGAGGGTAGCCTCCGACATACAAGACTAAAACGATGTGACATCCCGAGACTGATCAATAGATTCCTCTAACAGTCAGCAAGAGGAGCAACCCTCAAAGATAAAAATTACAGACTTGGATCAGACAACGAAGTGGCTTATTGTTTGTAAAACAGACTGCCATGAAGCAGATACAACAGAGAAAAAAAAAATCTTATTTCCTAATATTTTCTCGCTTATACATCTCAGAGAGAACACCTGCTCTGCTGCTCCGAACATCCTCTTCCATTAATAAATCCAGCTTGTGCATAGCACATTTTATCTTTCATAGCTTATCATCAATCACTCTTTCTTTAATATTTCTACATAATAGTTTCATCTAATGATATCTAAATCACTATTACATTTATGAGAGAGTATGGAGGACTTAATCTGTTTTTGTTAATTTTTCGTTATTTTTTGGTATTCTGACGTTTAGATAGAAAACGATATACCTTTTTTTAAGCTAATGTTAAACTCTCTTAATCATAGTTATTCCTGCTTATTAGCGTCTAAATAGAATTATTTTTAATGGCTACAAGGCCGCTAAAAATATTTTTTTAATACATATATACACCTATATGGCCTATATACCGTATATACAACTAGACTAGTCTAAGAGTTGGAAACTACTGCAATATATAATATAAACAGATTCTTCCTCTGTTGATAACATTTTATTTTTTGTTGTAAATATTACTTTCTATACAAAGTACATGTGCATACGGTAAACTATACGGTAGATTTTTAAGATTTTCGATATTGGAAGACTTTCCTTACAAAGTTAACGCGGAAGAAAAGATCGAAAAAAATTAAAAATCTACAGTTTTCACAGAAAATTAACATATTTATAACAAATGCCGTTATTTTTCGATAGACAACAACGTGTTTTATTTTTTCAGTAGTTTTCAGTCCTTAGAATGTTCTAGTTAATTTTGGGACATTTTCAAAGACCCATAGATGGCGCATATACGTGGTACGCGCCATAATGATTTTAAATTTTACTTTGGTGAAAATTGGCCTTTTCTGCCATGACAAAGTCATGTGTAGTGCACGTATTGTTTTTTTATAATTTATTTATCTGCTCCACTTAGGTTTCGTAATGTTAGATTAGTGTCTGGGTTTTATTGTTTAAGACTTATCATGTTATGTCTACACGACCGTTGTGTACTTTCCTTTCGCAATAGTGAAAACTCTTCCAGGGTTCCGTTTTTTTTATGAATTTGTTTGCTATTTTGTTATGTAATAAATATTTTATTTAACTACCTACTGCTGTATGGAAAATATCCTATTTTTTTAATTTGTATGTTTCCGTAATCGATTATTACTGACTTTTTTAAGTATTACAAGTAATACATATGCACATTAATTTTAATTTTAAAAACTAACTAATTAAATAACTATAATTGAAAACTATATCTAACAGAAAAAGAAACTAAACTTACCCACAAATAAAATCACCAATAAATAAAATATCTCACCTAAATCTTTAGGATTCTCAGCTTTGCAGCGAGTGCCAGGTACACTCGCTGCGTTACTCCTTGGAATCTCTATTTAAATTCGCCGTATATAGAAAGCATAGGCTTCATCGAGGGTTTAAAATCTCCTTCATATTGGTATGCAAAATAGCAGAACAGTCCTGTAAAAGAAACACACTGAGGAAACCTAAACACTGATCACAATAATTTTGTAATGTAAAAAGGTTGATTGTAAGCGAATGCCTTCGACAATAAGTTTGTCTTCAGAAGCAGAAAAGCCTATATTCATTTTCATATTTTTGTTCACCATGCCTGTTATTACACCATATTTATCTAAAAAATTCTTAACATTATTTAAAAATATCCCTCAATTTTGTAATCTTCTTTGTTTTTAGGGTTATGTTCAAAAACGGAAACACTATTAGTGAAGTAATTTCGTTCGTCTGTCTTTCATTTCCGAAGAATTCGAGAAATACTGGACCGATCAAGTCCACATACAAAATTATTATACCAAATAATTCAGTTTTGGTGTAGTTAGAAAAAAAAAATGTTTTCTTCAAGAAAAAAAATATTTACATTTGGTTAAATTCTGAACAAACTAGACCGCCCCTTCCCCCTCATTCCCCTCTAATTTTAAAAGTGAATAGGCACTCATCTAGTTATAACCTTATTAGACTGAAACTATTTTCAAGGTCATTCGTTTAGTAATGATAATATGTGAACTTACATAATACTTTATTAATTCCATTTCGTTGAATATTATTGAATTCCTTTTCTATTTATATTAGCAGATCATACTGTAATTTTGCACGGAAAGGTGCGTGAAAATTGGTTCAGTAGTTTAGAAGTTATTCGCGTTTACATTCTTTCTTACTACATCGAATGACAGAACTACACTACATTCGAACTTTTTATACGAAATATACTTTACAATTGGTTTATTGATGCTGAACTGGGTGGCTACGTGCTCGAGGGCCGGGTGTCAGGTGAAGCCGGCTGCACCCCCGAGGAGGGAAACATGCAGTTTAAATGTTAAATATTATGCTTAAACATACCTATGTATTTTATTTTTGTAACTAAAGCCCGGAAACCTTGAGTGCCTCAGCTTATTCAATTTGCAAGAATCTTGCGCCTAAGATAGCGTAGCGCATTGAGAAAAACAAGTTCACTCCATTTTCCAGTCCTTGCACTAAACTCAACATTGATACAATAAAGAGATAGCCTGCCACTGTCAACATGAATAATTGTTTTCTTTATAATTCCTAGCCAGTGATAATATGTCATGAACAATAAGTTATTGTCACAGGTTATCTGGGGATCCAACTATTTAGATTAGTGAAGTTTGCATCATTGTTATTTATGAGACATTTCATCCGTAAAGAGATAACAGTGTCAATTCACCAGCCCATTTAACGGCGAAAAAAATCAAGACCTATTTTCCATCTTTTTTTTATGGAAACTGACACGAATGGCTACATCACCTAATGCACCAGTTCTTCTGGTAGCAGTGATGTCTGCCTAAACACCTTGGTGAGGTGGTGCCATGTCAGCACTTCCCTCAATTCCAGCCGGCTACACTGAGCTGGACGGAAAACACGAACTATGTTTCATAGCCGCTTCGACCGACCTTCATTTAGCGCGGTGGTGCCAACCCGGGCCGGTTTTACCCTATCACCATGTAAGCAGAGGGAAGGGACCTACAGTTTAACGTGTAATCCAATCCACGACCAGCGTCAATGGTCAAGCGGTCACCCATCCAAGACCTGACCGCCATCGGCAGTGCTAAACTTCGGTAATCGAATACAGAATACCTCAACCACTGAGCCAACAAAGTATATTTCTTATGTTATGAGTTATTAATTATATTTATGTACCTATAGCTCGATGATTATTTTATAAATGCCTATTCTCGAGGCACCGCGTGCTAAATAAATTATTAGATAATAATTTATTTAGCACGCATTAAATAGATAATAATATTGCAATTAGAAAAGTATATAAATCAGTAAGAAATTAGTAAGGAATGTTTAACCTTTTCGAATCTGCAATACATTTTGAAAATTTTACTCACTCCATCAACTCCCGACTTTCTTCGCTTTTACGATTACTGCTCAACAATCTTAAATCGAAGCATCATGAAGTATTTTCTTAAACACTACATAAAATAGACTTCCTGGTGTCGAATGTCGCATCAATTTCTGACTTGCCCTTCCAGAGATAAGTGCATACACACATTCCTATACACACACACTCTTACCCCAAAAGCAATATTCCCCGTTCCGTCGGGGTTAAAATGTGAGGGTACGCTCCAGAATTACTCTGTATTTATATCAAGCCGTTTTAATTAATGACTGATTACATTGTGTATAGGAAAGGAATGAAAGTGAATGTAAACAAGACGAAAGTAATGGTACTGGAGAGGGATAAAATGATGTCAGAATGCAA
>WYDE02198791.1:0-10378 GCA_009867175.2 Adela reaumurella | reverse complement strand
ATTCAAGTAGTAGATTTGGAATAATAAAATAAAAACCGAATTTTCGCTCACTTTGAAATTTTCTGAGCAGAGTGATCACGTTGCATCCTGCTCCAACCCTCGAAAGAGGCGTGCGGAATGATGAATCGCGGGTTCTTTCCGTACGTTGTACGGACCCTTAACTGGAATGTCACTGTAATGGCCTAAACAAAATAATTACAGATATGTGGGCCTTAAACATATGTAACTTTAACTTAGCTTGAGAGAACATTGTATTGGATTGTAGATTTGTGTTTAAATCCGGTAGTCGCCGTGACCACGTGACCACGCCCACCGCGCCACATACTATAGTCCACATGTAACACTCCTGCAGAGAGAAAATATTTCGGACGACTCGGCTATATAAATTTTGATCTCACTCCTTTTAGCGGGTAAACAACGACGTTGCCATTTGACCTCTTTTTACAGAGATGTTTATTTTAGATAGAATCTCGGATAGAATGAACCTAAAAAAATTCAGCCCGATCGGTCGTACAGTTTAGGAGGAGTTGTGCGGACAAACAGACAGACACACACCAAAAGTTTTTTTTTACCATAGCTCTTTACAATACTAGGCTTAGCTTCGCTTTTCTCAGCCAATTAACATTTTTTATAAGATGTAATACTGACTCCTCTATACTAGAATGTTGAAAGCGGTCAGCGCGCGTGACATTGCAGCGACATTGGTGCGTGTTCCTCAACCAGCTCTGATAGCCCTGCTGACCCCCTCCGGCCGCTTCGTGGTGGCGAAGCGAAGGTCGCCGCGAGAGGTGGACCATCCAGAGATAGCAATCAAGTCTCGAGATACCACTCCTTTAGCGAACCACAAGCATAGCTCGCTGGGTAACGTATTATCTGCCTTACTTTCTTTCTGTATACTGTCCTTAAGAGGCTGCATTTTAAAATATATCCCATACAAAAATGTCGCAGCGCCTGCTCTTAGCAGAAACCTGTTTTCTACATCAAAACATATCTGATTTTGATTTTTTTTCTTTCGTTGATTTATAGAACCTAGTAGCTAGGCCACAGATTATAATTATAGAACAAGGCTAGGCTCCTATGTTTTTAAAAGTTAGTTTTTACTATTAGGAACCGTTTTTTAAGCACTTTTATTTGATAAATCTTAGTGAAAAATCGCGCATATTCAGAATTTAATATTTCAACAAATAAAAAACTTCCATGAAATTTAAAAACATAGAAGCCTAGCTACTAGGTCCGGTAAATCAATGAAAGAAAAAAAATCTAAATCAGATATGTTTTTAGATAGAAAACAGGTTTCTGCTATGAGCAGTTCTGCGACATATTTGTATGGCATATAATTTTAAAATTTAGCTTCTTAAACTTTCCCGAATACAATAGAATACGGGAGAGTTGCTTTACAAAAAGGAAAGATTATAGCCAATAGTGTTGTGGAATGATAGCTAGACACGCATGACTTCTTACGATTCGAGGTATGTGCACCTTATCACCTGTACGCTATCGCAATGCAGGCAAGACAAGACAAGTGCCTGTATGCGGGTGTACAATGTGCAGTTTAGGTCCCAAACCTACCTACCTATCTAAATTAAAAATAATAAAGTAATAATTTATTATACTAGAATGTAAGTTAGCCTTCAAAATAGATGATTCAGCGAGGAAACGGTGATAGCGAGAATTAAATAAAAAAAAATATTATTGTTTTCTTTCTTTCTTGGCAGCCTTTATTCGCCCCACTCCTGGGTACTTGCCTCTCTAATTTACATAGAGTTATGTAAATTAAAGAGCCACCGTCTATTTTTCACCTCCGCACTACGCGTAATACTGGGCAGGAATTGCATGCCTACATAATGGAGCTACCGTTGATGGTCCTGGACCTGGACCTATAAATCGGTCCTGTAGATCTTTCAACTACAGAACGGGTAAACTCTGGAACGGTCTCCCTGCCTACATATTTGCCTCCATGTACAGTCACGAGTCCTTCAAGAGGGGCGTGAATATTCACCTGTCAGGCCGGCATGGCATTCGCAACCCCCGCTAAAACCGAATGTCCATGGGCGTCGTTAGTCACCTGGCGCGCCATATGTCGCGCTCTCAAAAAAAAAAACCGTACGAATGCTTATTAAAGAATAAACGGCGTACGTTTATAAATTTCATGTCTGTCTTTCTGTCGCCATTTTTGTTTATATTATGAGTTATATACAGGCACCTGAAGTGACAGTCGACTCTGATACATATAACATTTTTAAAAAGTATGGGAGAGTAAACAAATTTCCTCAAACAAAACGAAAAATTCTTTCATATTCGTGTTCTACGCTATGTTGGAGTACCTGGTTTGAAGGAAGTATACCTGACCGCGCTCACCCTGTGTAATAATAACTCAAAAACGGCTTATTTTATCGTGACAGAGTTTTCAATCTTTTTCTGGGTCGTCACTTGGGTCTTTCTGAATGTGCACTTCTCGAATGTCATCACTATAAAACTTCTGTGCTGTGTGACCATCAAGCACCGAGGTCCATGTTTGTCCCTAAACTCGAGTGCGAAGCCCCGGGCACAACTATGTAGATTTAAATAAAATATTTACTAAAGTTTACTGTTAGTTAGATATATACGAGAACTGGTACTAATATTATGATATAAATATAGTTAACATTTACAGAGTTAAGTTTAGAGATTTCAGATTTCATCTATAAAATCGCTGACATTTTCAAAGTTTTCATAGGGTTTCTATTTGTATGTGTACAATAGTAATAAATTTATTATGTACATTAATTTTACAAGTTGGCAGAGGTTCGATTCTTTTTATTATAGGGATATTAAAATTAATATTTTACAATGAACAAAATCAACTATTTAGAGAAAGTATGCACGGCCATTACTCAAAATTGTCACCTGCAGTTTGAGTTACAGTGCGATATGAGGGGCCGTGTGTGGTTTCTTTCAAACGGTAGCTGGTTTCATATGAAGCTCAAAGATGGAAGTAGTCTACATCACCGGTTAAGCTCAACGAGAGGGCCTACGGTCAAATTCTGGTCGAGTGTCATTTGATTATTTTGTGGTTCTTCTGGTTCCTCCTTCCTTTGCAGCCATCTCATTCGCCCCACTTCTGGAAAAAAGCCTCACTCATTTACACGATATGAGAGGATTTTGTCATACACTTCCACGGCGACCAACCGACTTGGAAGTGGATTTCCTCACGATGTTTTCCTTCACTAGTGTGTCAGCAGCCATTTTAGCACATATTCCAAAGTTATAAATGTTATGCTCCCAGTGAGAACGAACCCGCACCACTGGAGAGGCGTGAGGAGTTCGCTCGGCTAATCCGACACTCTGGTGCTTCTGGTATCTAAAAATGATATTGTAAGCGATGTGGATAATTAACAAGGAAAATAAACTAAAATTTTAAAATAAATTAAATTATTTCTCAGTCCCAGACAGGTACCAAGAAAGAGACCAATAGGTATTTCAAAGCGCATCCAAGGTTTAATTGACTGCAATATTCCCCGCTCACCTTCGTTCCCCTCCACACTTCCTTTAGCTTTAGAGCCCCCCCCCCCCTCCCTCACGTCGGCCTTGGCAGCTGACATTCCATGCCCTTTCTTCCATCGGTACTGTCTTCGCATGCTACATGTGGCGCGGGCGCAGCATGAATTGATATGAGTCGCTTCCTCTGCCGCTCTACAGCGCCTCAAGGTCGCACGCTGCTGGAATTCTGATGGACTGGAGTCGGCTGGTCTGCGATTCTCCGAACGATGATAGGAAGACGAAAAGAGAAGGGCGCAGGAAGATATAGCTAGTGAAGAAATCACATTCTTGTGAATTAGAGAGACATCGCAGGTTCGAGTTCACCTGTGCATGTATGATGCCCCGAATTGAAAGCGAACTTATAAGTAGTTATAAGTGATATGCAAAGTAATATGAATCGCTAATTTCGAAAACTACCAAAGTAGGGAATTTCAAATTTTAGAGGAGAACAAAAAAACTTTTCCTGTAAAAAAAATGTATGAAAGCTATAAATATTTTGAATCAAAATCATAACTAATATTAATATATACCCTTTTCATATAATTTTAAATTTATTCAATAGTCTTTATTAATGTTATAGCCGTTTGAAAATTTTCACTTTGGTTGTTATCTAAATAAACATAGGTTTTATTTGGATAGTAGCCAAAGTAGTAATACTTTGGTTATTTTCAAAATTAGCGATTCATATATAGGGCGTAAACGAGTCATGCAGTCGGTGGGTCTTCGTGCCTTACATGCTGCTCGATATCTAGTCCGACCTTGCGAAATTTGGTGGGCGGTATTGTGCTGTAATTTACCGGAGTTCTTGCATCACAATACTGATTGCTCTGCTTACCCCGATTGTCGGGATTCAGCGGGAGTGATATTTATGTATGCATGTTTTGTTTCCTACATTTATTTGAAAAATATGTCGATTTTTAAATTGTATATTTTATTGGGACAACCTGTACACTAATTACCAAGGTTATAATTTTCGACACATCAGCATAATATTTACAATATACCTCTTTTTTTTCACAATTTTTGGACAAGTTTTTGATAGTAATTTGTGCGTCGCAAAATTTTTGTGATAACCAGACAGACACTGAGCGATTCCATTAGGATTTTTTTTACAATTTTTGCGACGGGACTTTAAAATTAATCATAAAAAAATTAAAACAAACAACATGCGTATTTGTATTGCAGTCGAATTTCTGAAATTTGCTCAAAAATGACCTCAAAATAGTGTATGGCCACATTCCATGGTCTTAATATTACTTAAATAAATAAAAATAAATAAGACTTTTCTGCTTAGCAGAAGACGGGCTTATTACAGGAGGCAATGTTCTTCTGTCAACCTTTATACACTACAACACAATCTTATTGTTAGTATACGGTGTTTTCAATGATTTTGCACACAAGTTTTAACCAAGATTATAAAAAGAACATAAAGTAAAAAAAAAAAATATCTAGAAAAATAAAGTGTAACAATTTTTTTAAATTTTCGTTTTGTCGTATTACCAGTACATGGCTACGGCAATTCGCGACTATTTTTTCTGACCACTTGAAATTAATATAGTCGGAATTGGTAACCTTTTGCTTTACTAGATCCACTGGCGTAAGGAATAATAAATATAATTTGGAATTGTGAGGCAGCTATATTTCTACGCCAACAAATAGATAATTTTCACTTGTTTCGTAGATTAAAAACAAGTGAATGCAATTTTGTTTGGCTTAGTGCGTAGGTGATCGTCCAATAACAATGGCGAAAATTAGCAAAGGTACCGCGTCGCGCCGCGCCGCGCATCGTGCGTGCGTGCGCGCGCGCGACGAGCATCCTGATTTACATCAGGAATGATATCAACAACCTGCCGGAAAATAGCACTCATGGAATATTTTCATTACATTAGGTGACGTTTCACTCAGAAGAATGCGATTAAAATTTTAATTTAGCTCTGGTGATAATTTATTATTTTTGCTCGCGGTTAATCACCCTTCGCCCCTGCTCTCCCAACCACCCTACCCTGCCCTACTCCTACCCCTACGTAGGGGTAGGGTTAGGACCCTAACCCTACCCTACCCTAACCGTACCCTACCCTACCCCTATCCCCACCCTGCCGATATTATACTCCTACCCTACCCCTACCCATACACCTCCTCTACGCCTATACCTAGAGATTTTCCAAATTTTAAAAAGTCGGTTACAATTTATGTGCAAATTATTATTTTATAGTGCATCCGGGTGAAGGAAAACACAGTGAGAGAAAACTATACACTCACAATACGAATGTGTTGTAGTGTATATAGGTTGTCTGGAAGAGATTGCCGTCCGCCTTTTGCCAATCAGTAAAGTCTGAATTTTTTTATTTACTTATTTACCCCTACCTTAACCCTACATCTACCCCTACGCTACACCTACCCCGACCCTATCCCCAACCCCTAACTCTACCCCTACCCATTTCCTTATCCTACCCCTACTCTACCCATACCCTTTCCCCTGACCCTAACCCAACCCTACCAATACACCTACTTGACCCGTAGGACCAAACCAGAAGCATAAACACAAATTTCAATCTGTCAAATTTTAAAAATGGCGTATCTACCATACAAATTTTCATTCCGTATTAAATCCCGTAAGGGGTTACCCGTTATGTGATAGCTCACTTTTATTTATAGCCAAGCCTAAGCAAAAATTTCAATATCTAACTTTATAGTGACGAACTTCCATACACATTTTCAGCCCCTATTTACGAAATGAATTTTCAAAAATCCTTTCTTAGTGCTCACCTAAGTCACAAACAACGCACCTATCATCCCCATTCTATTATCGATCCGCGCGCAACAAATTGTGAAAAATTATAAAAACACTGTGTATGCGAAACAATTTTGTCTGTTCGTTCGTCCGATTTCCGAAAACTCTAGAAATAGGTAATAAATAAGTAACCCGACAAAGCATAATTGAAGCGGTATTGAAAGACGCTCGCTGATCGTAAATATAATACTTATATTATTTGTTTCACTACGTCGCCCTAGTTCTTTTTATAGACCAATTTGACGAAATTGAATATGGAAAAAAAATACGGATCTGATGCGGGAGGTGCGGGTTCGATACCCACTGGGAGCAAAATATTTATAACTTTAGAATCTTTGCTAAATGGCGCTGACACTCCGGTGAAGGAAAGCATCGCGAGGAAACCCACTTCCAAGCCTAGTGGAAGTGTATGACTAAAATCCTCTCATATCATGTAAAAGGAGAGACCTGTATTCCAATTCGATGGTAGTACCCAGCAGGCGAATAAATTGGCTGCAAAAAGAAGAAAGAAAAAAAATATCTTCACAATATCTCCTAAACGGAACTTCCGTGAACTGAAATTTTGTTTGTCAACTCTACATATGTGTTAATAGCTGCGAACATAGCAATTTTCATCTTCCTAGGAGAACTGGCAAGAAACTTCGCTGGGAAATTTTCCTAAGCGGTTCAGCCGATAGGGCTGAAATTATGTAGCTTCTTTCATTATGCCAATAGCTCGCCTCAAACCAATTTTTATCTTCCTAGAAGAACTGGCAAGAAACTTCGGTGGAAATATTACTACGCTCACTCCTAAACGGTTTGGCCGTTCGGGCTGAAATTTAAAATGTTAATTTTACTTTAATGTTTATGTCTGTTTTACACCACACACCAATTTTCAACTTCCTAGAAGAACTGTCAAGAAACTTCGCTGAAAAATTTTCAACGTTCGTCGCGAATACGTATTGAGAAGCCTGTTATTACAAGGCTGGTGTACTAGGTACCTTGTATTTACATTCATAGCGTCACGCCTGTTTCCCACGCTGTGGGGTAGACAGAGACAACGGATCTCCACGTGTGTCACGATCCTGACGCACCCCTGCCGCTTCTTGCACTCTGACAATGTTCTTCATACATGCTTGTGGGTTACGGGTACTACGCACTGCCCCTTTTTGAACACATATTCGAACGGTTCTAGGTATACGTGGGTCTAGGGCGACCCTTCCCGACACTTCCTCTCACATTCACCTTGTATTTAGTAGGAATTATTTTAAAAAATCTGAAGTTTGCATTATCAAATCATTGTAAAACTAAATTTAAAAAAAAACGTGTAAAACCTTGCTAGGGCCACAGTTTACTTATATTTCCTATTATTTCCTTTTCTTATGCTGTGCTATGGCTATGGGTATTTTAGTTATTGTCCAAAAAAAATACCTATTTTTTTCAAACATTTTGTTGCAGAATACCTGTTTTAATTATCTAATTAAATTTATTTAACCATTCTAAACGTGCCATTATAAAAATACCTAAACATCAATAAAACCTTTGCTACTGTCAATCCTCTACAACCTCGAAATTCTTCTCAGGCGGCGCGGCGCGGCGGTAGTCGTTTACGAGTATTATATAGTTACCTACGAGGTATACTATACCTAGTACTTTATGCAATACGTAAACATAATTAACTGAGACTTGAATAGAAGCTATTAATGTGTAAACGATAACTCTATGGAAATTTATACCGAATAAATCGATCGTCGATAGAATTGTCTCTAGTCCCTCACTATATAAGTTATTTACATACAATACTTTTTAAATTACCGCGTTCGCTGAACAATATTTTGAAAACTTCCGGCTCTTCTCGCGGCTTTATCGGATTGTCCGACGTTTCGAACAGAGCGTCCAGTGGGTCTATCACCAGTTAAAGTGCGATCAACACATTGAGTTGTTCACGGAGATATTGTACGGGCAACGGAGCAGCGCCCGCTAGCGAACGTTTTGCGGACTACTGCTTCACATACAAAATCTCCGTGAACAACGCACGGTGTTGGTCGTATTTTAACTGGTGATAGGCACTCAGTAAACCTCACCTACTCTAAGATTTGGAGGTCAAGTCAAAGCGAGTGCAGTAATTTTTATGTCAGATATAAACATTTAGGTAGAGTTCAGTCACAGCGTTTGCAACAAAGTATGAATTAACATAAGCTGTAATGGCATATATGAACGTTTAGAGAACAATAAATCGAAGAGAACTTACCACGTTATTGGCCCACTTGTGGAAGTCCTCACAAACTAAATGCGTGGGAATGATCACGTAGGCTGGCTGCCGGCACGGTGATTAGTTGAGGAGTTCTTCAGTGAAGCAGCACACTAACGCGCCCGCAGCCAGCCACTTCCCTCATGTTTCTGGCCGCTTATCGATGTTATGTTATGTCAGAGTAATGGAGCTCGATAAAAATTTTCTTGAAAATTGATGGCATGGACAAATTTTACACCACACCACTTACTGACAGACCAAAGAATATTTATACCCGGGGCCCGTTCCTACAAACTATCCAAAACCGGATAATGCCTAAGTAGTCGTTCCAGCGTGCCTCAGATAAATTACCTGGAAAAAAAATTCTACATACCATTAAGTCGCCAAACGTTATGCGGTTTTGAATAATTTCGCAAGGTAAATCGATCGAGAAAGGTGGTATAAACGTCAAAGTGACAGTTGATCATTGGCGGCATTGCGGAATTGTGTTTTAATTTAGTATTTTCTTTCGAAATTGTAGAATGGCTTTACTGGAGCCGCTCAAGCCTTAGTTGTGTGAGTAAAAGGTAAATATTTCTCCTGGATCGATCAGAATGTAAGTAAACCAATTTGAAAAGCGCGGCAATTCAATTTGACGTTTGGACCATTTTCGACTTGGTCGTTCCTAGTCGTCCCCTTATCAAAATAAAAATAAATTATACGGTTTTAGATAATATCTTGGAACGGACCCACAAACAGATGTATTTTTCGGTTTTTCTCATTGATAAACTATTATTCTCAATGTTTTTCTTGAAAAAAAGTTTGTTCATTAGGCAGGCAGAATGTGGTCTTAAACTATATATAGTACTATTTCTTTTAAGGCTTGAGCGGCTCCAGTAAAGCTATTCTACAATTTCGAAAGAAAATACTAACTTAAAGCACAATTCCGCAATGCCGCCATTGATCAACCTGTCAGTCACTTTGACGTTTTTACGTTTTTAATTATCTAAAACCGGATAATTTATTTTTATTTAGATAAAGGGGCGACTAGGAACGACCTAGTCGAAAAGTGGACCAAACGTCAAATTGAATTGCCGCGCTTTTAAAATCTTTACATTCTGATAGATCCATGAAAAATATTTACATTTTACTCACGCAATTAAGGCTTGAGCGGCTCCAGTAAAGCTATTCTACAATTTCCATAGAAAATTCTAACTTAAAACACGTTTCCGTAATGCCGCTATTGATCAACTGTCACTTTGACGTTTGTACCACTATTATCGATCAATTTACCTTGTCAAATTATCCAAAACTGTATAAAGTTTGGCGACTTGGAACCGTATGCTAGAAAGATTTTTTTTTCAGATAATTTATCTGAGGCGCGCGGGAACGACCATTTAGGCATTATCCGGTTTTGAATCTATTATTTGTGGCAACTAGGAACGGGCCCCTGGATTTGCCTTGAGAAATTATCCAAAACAGGGCCGCATTCTTAGTCGCCAAAAATTATTTATCCAGAACTGGATAATGTCTAAATGGTCATTCCCGTGAGCCTCATAAATTATCTCGAAAAAAAAAATTCTTGAAGATACCGCTTTTCAAGTCGACAAACTTTATCCAGGGCCGCGTTCGGAGTGGGCACTAGTGATTTCTCAATAATTGGATAATGCAAATTTACTATTATTTAAATAACGGTTGCACTGAGAACTGTCAAATCGAAAAGTGAATTGAATTGCCGCGCTTTTCAAATTGGTTTACATTCTGATCGATCCGTGAGAAATATTTACCTTTTACTCACGCAATTTAGGCTTGAGCGGCTCCAGTAAAGCTATTCTACAATTTCGAAAGAAAATACTAAC
>WYDE02198780.1:0-10378 GCA_009867175.2 Adela reaumurella | reverse complement strand
TATCCCTTAGTCGCCTTTTACGACATGCATGGAAAGAGATGCAGTGGGGTCATTCTTTTAAGTGCCGGCTCCACACGGCATGTTAAAATTTCTTGTGCTCAAAATTGAATTACTACGATTATGGAATGTAACAACCAAAATTATACGTGTAAATGTATAGGGGCAACTGATATTATAAACAAGTCTATTCACAAATATATTGAACTTCTGGACGCTGAAATTAAAGTTGAAATACTGCGAAGACAAGCTTCAGTGGAAGGATGTGGCATGATTACAAAACTCATGTGTGGTTATTATACAAGCGAGGTGGCAGTGCTCTACACCTAGACTACAATAACAAACAGACGGCTGGCCTTTTACATGCGGAGAGAGTGGGCTAGACCAGTTATTGTGTTCCCGGATTACCAGTATACTCCACAAGCATTGGAACAAGAAGATTATATATATGTACATATATACTAGTATATATACCTTGGGCATAGTTCTTAGGCCTAAGTAAAACTTATTTTCACAACAAAGCAATCTTATGCCGATATAAAAATTGTAGGATTAAGATACTGTTCCTTGCATTTGTAGCACTCAGTCCAGTCGTGTGTTAGCTTGGCTCTGTCTGTCTCATAGATACCACCACCACCGCCAAGAAGTTAAAAATAGGTGTCTAGCGAGATATTGATATAGAATGAACCTATAAAATTTCAGCCCGATCGGCCGAACTGGCGGTTTTTGCCAGTTCATGCTAGAAGTAGTAAAAATTCAGAAGTAGGCGGCTTATGCGCTGATGATGACATATGATTTAATAATGATTTTTTTATGGAAAGTGTGACATAAGACGCAGTACAGGCCAACGCAGAGGTATAGCCTGACGGCGCCCACGGGCATTCGAACATTTACGGGGACTGCGAATAGCATATTCATACCTACATTGTACCCTAACCTTGGATGAAGACAACACCACACGTAGCGAAGTTAGTAGCGCGGTTTCAGCTAAAACCAATGTAATGTTTAAGTACACCTAACTTTGGGGCTTTGAAGAGTATAAGAACAACAAGTCGTGGAATCAACTCCCTTCAGAGGAATTTTTCAGTTGCCATAACGTATAGTGTCGACAAGTTACAATGCACCCCGGTGAAGGAAAACACGTGAGGAAACATATACACTAACAATACGAATGTGTTGTAGTTTAAATAGGTAGTCAACATGAAAAGACTGCCTCCGGTAATAAGTCCTTCTTCTGCTAAGTAGAATAATGTGAATTTATTTACATTGATTTATTTCTTTTAATTTACACAAAAGTCTACGAGAAACACGTTCTATATTTATATATCAGTGGTAGTGTTGTGCTCGAAAACGCACTGCTTTCGGCTTATTCGATGCAGTATACACGATTGGAGTGAAACGAAGAAAAAATAAAAAAATAAAGTGAAATTATTGTATGAAATTAAATAAGAACTTTGAAAAATTTTATGTTTATTTCCTACACATTAATTATTTTAGGAATTTCATGGCTTAAAAATTTCCTAGTGATATTAAGATCGACGGAGGACCACTTTTCACCCATGTGGCCATTTCACCATTTCGCCGGTCTTTACCTATTAAATTGGAGATTTTTATGAAAATTTTAAACATAAAAATTTTGGTTATTAATGTACTGGACCAAATTTATCTATAAAATTTTGTCATTTTGAACTATGTATATCCCTTTACTATAGAAGTCAGCTGGACGAGAGGCGATTCAGTTAGCGAAAGCGGTTTGTACTGCCTCTCTGGTGTTGAAAGATATTAGATATTTAGCATATTCATACCTACATTGTACCCAAACCTTGGATGAAGACAACACCACACGTAGCGAAGTTGGTAGAGCCGTTTCAGCTAAAACCAATGTAATGTTTAAGTACACCTAACTTTGCATCCTGTTCATGGTCACGGAGACGTTCGCTAGCTACGAGCTTAGCATACGTACTTTGCGTACTCAGTACGTTTGCTAAGCTCGTAGCTGCTCGAAACGTCGGACAATCCGATAAAGTCGCCGCGAGAAGAGCCGGAAGTTTTCAAAATCTGATTAGGTGCTGTACCGGGTTCACCCACTGCGACGAACCCTTACGGTTGTCGTATAGGATCTACTTTTCATCGCAGGTAACAATTCGATTTAGAATTCCCTCGTTTCTACGCCGATTCATTGGTGCTATGCATGCTTCTCCGCATAAGTCTCGCTTATGGTCGCTTAGTTCGTGTGGCACCCTATTATTTATCTTTTTTATTTTTCCGATATGACGCATGTCCTTCAATGTTGTTTTGAAAATAACTCCAACCAAAGCCCGCAACAAGCTCAGCCGTAGATTGAGTTGGATCCACTCCTACTATATCTAGCGCACTATCGCCTTCAATTCGTCGTTGTCGACAATAGTTACCGGCCGACCGCGAGGATTGTTCTTCAACTCAAAATTTCCATATCTAAAACAATTGAACCAATCGCAGGCCGTGTTTATACAAGCAGTGCTAGGCCCGTACACCTCGTTAATGCTTCGTGTTGTTTGAGCAGCTGTATTTACACGTAGGAGAGTTCATTTATTCGACAGTTGTATAAATTTTCAGTTTATCGACGGCGAAAAAGCTACTACAAATTAAAAAAAAAAACACTATCTAAAAAAAATTACTGAATTTGAAATTACAGTAACATGGCTTTCGAATAAAATTAATTTTAATTTCGAATTGCGCGCTAATCCACAGATAATTAATTCTGAAAGTGCTGATTTTAAAAGTCTCCAATTTCATAGGTAAAGACCTATTATTCGTGTGCTGAGATTCATCTTATTATCTGTCTTACAAAAAAGGGAATTTTTTGTAAAAAGGGAATTGCCTACATCAAATTAAATCACATTAAAACTTCATTGAAAGATTAATTTTGTACATTTTTATACGAATAGCTTATCGAAGATATCATATATGCACACCATCACGCCTCTTCTCCAGAGGGGTATGCAGAAACAATTGAGCGCCATTGGACGCATTCCTGACATGTATCCTTGGTTCATTCACCGTCATCCATCGTTTCACACATGCAATCCGGTTATGTGTGCTGCGAACTTGCCCCTTCCTTAAAAGGTAACTTAAGGAAGGTCCGTAGGCACCTAGCCACCAAATGCCACCATGTTTCGCTCACTGACCAATAAAAATGCGCGTATTGTTACTTTTTTCAAGTTTTCCTTAAATTTCTCGAAAAGCAAATTCTCCACGTAAAAACTACACGACAAAGAATTGAATACATTAAAATATCTTTCAAATGACTGCAAAAAATAAGATAGATGTCACTTAAAATTCTGAGATCGTGCGAATAAAATATCTTTTTCTAAAGCTATTTTTGCTATATTTTTTTTGTTTTTAGAAGATTATCAACAATTCTGCCCGATAAAGTGTTTCTAATGGAACCTTTTCTTTCACTGTTTTTTTTATGCTTCAAGTGTTTCTGGGCACTGGTGTTATTGCGCGATGAAAAATTGGACGCTTTTGACAATTTGACTGCCTACGGCGGTTTAAAGGTTATCCAGTCAGTCGACTTACTTCAACTAAGTAACTGCATAACATAAGTATGAAGTTAATATTAATATATAATGGATAGACTGCACTGCTCAAGAATCATATGAACTCTGAAGACTTGAATATTATGGTAACTATTTATCTCTTACTTATTAATCGATCTAAAAATAATCTAAGAGATAAAACTTTCCAGTTAACCTTTATATTATAGAACCCGTTAATTTTCTAATTAGCAATAACGATGTTTCTGCTAAGAACTCCAACTGAATTCCAATTGGAATTATTATCTGATGCACAGTTTTAATTTTTTCTTTGGATGTTTAATGACTGAATTCTAAAAGGCGCCAATATTATGAGAATTTAAAGGATTTTAGTTCCACATATTGAACGGCCATGAGAATTTATTTTTCGAACTGTTTCTTTCGACATTTACGTCGGCAACGAATGGACGGAGCCTGTTTGTTCGACACATAAATCGGTGATAGAAAGGAGAAGTGGTGATTAAGCTTTGCAGCAGGTTTGCAGTCTCTGTGATCAGCTTGTGAGGGCACATAATTACATCTAAAGTCAAGCAGATTAGGCATGTTCCATTCAGCAGTTCCAAATTACAATACAAGAAACTCCCAATAAACTAGCCCTCAAAGTAGCCGCTGAGCTCTTGAATATCAAATGACGCCACTCAGACCTTTCGCACTCAACTGTTGAACAATACCATTGAGTTTCCCTGGCAGGGCGAAGGCAGTAGCAGAGCAGTAATACCATCAACAAACATCCACAACGAGTGGTCCGCTGTCACAGATGAGCGGAGTAACACAGTTGTTACAATTAATCTATTTGTAAAGGTACATTTAAAAACATACTACTTACATACTCACACACTCGACTTGATTAGTTAATAAAAATCATCAAACGACGATAATATAAAACACATCAGATCTACAAACTATAACAATGATAACCTTTAGGAGGTATTATTTATAAAAATACAAAAATAATGCCAGTTCCGCCAATTCGAACCTGACCTTTACATGTTGGCCTGAAGACCCTGAAGTCTTGCCATTTCTTCTTCAAGGAAGTTGAAATTTGGTATTATGTGTTGACATGAAGAATGCTACTGATATACGTACATAACCTAGAATAAATGGTAATTGAAAAAAAATCAGCCAAGTCTCTTGCCAGTTCTTCTTTTATGATAAAATTTGGTTTGTGGTGAGCTATTAATATTTAGAATGAACCTGTTTAATCTGTAGAATACATGTATAATTTTGAATTAGTTAATGTTGAAAATTTTCTATCTAAGTTTCGTACCGGTTCTAGTAGAAAGTTACAATTGGTTTGTGGGGAAGAATTGACGTTTAGAATGAAGCAGCAAAATTTCATCCCAATCGACTGAATTATTTAGGGAGGTAATGCTACAGTGTAATATAAACAAAATATCACATATCTTCGCTGTGAGGTGATACACATACAGCGGATATCGCAAAGTCATGAAACCCAAAAATGTATGTTGTATAAAGCACTCCCTCTGTTCAGTTGTACCTATATAGTACATTGGAACCACCCATTGGTAATAAAATTACTAGAGAAATATAGTATGCGAACCATCACACGGTCACACGGTACCATCTTAGCAAACAAACATATTAGTAGCAAATAGGTAAAATTTACGTAAAGGGCTAGTTCGCAGCACCTAGGGGCGCATGTATGTAGCTATGAGTGTACGATGAAGCAAAGGATGTAAAGGTACGACAGTGCGTGTTATATGAATCTCAATTGTCTCTGCCTACCCCTTGGGGATAGCCGCATGATCGTATGATTCTAAGAAAAGTGCTGAACTGACCTCACTGTAAAGTGGGTATCCACTTGTGCCAAATCTGCTGATAGTCCAAAACTGCTCTTAATCCTTCAACTGTGCCGCAGTGGAAGTCGGCACGCGCCCGACCTACCCGACTCAACTAAAATATGGCTGTAAAGTTGATTTTTACTGCCAGTTGAGCGCTCGTAAACGTCACAGCGATTGCACCGTTTTGTAGAATCGTCCAGTAAACGTACGCTTTACGAGCCACCGCACACTTAAGATTATTCGTACCTCGATGTAAGCTAAACAGTGCCGGATAAATTATTATTTTACGAAGGTACCGACGCTCGATTGACGGTATGTGTATTATTATTATGTCGTTCTATCGGACGTTTATTGAGATGTTTAACGTATGGCGGTATTAAATAGAGATAAAGCAGTTTTATGCCTTCATCGAGCGCCTCGAAACAGTATTACTGGCTGGTTGGAGTGAGGTGGACTAGCTAGCTACTTCGGGAGAGTTAGTGCTATTGCCGAGAGTGTGCCTTAAGCATCTATTGCTATGGGAATATTTTTTTATGGAGGGCGCAGAGTAACGTATCTATACTAGCGATACCTGTAATCATTCAGCTTATAATGGCTGAGGATGTTGAATGACAATACGACAGGACAGGAACTCTTAAAAGTCCCTGTTATAAAAGAATCGAAATTGTACATTCGGAGAAATACTTCGTTCATTCCACTTTATCCTCGGAATAATATGTAAATAATGCCGTAATAATATGTAATAATGGCTTGTCTTCTTTGTGGGACTATTACCCATAGTTTTAATTTGTAAATTCTACTTTAGTTTTTTCCACTATTTCAATTTAAGTACTTCAAAAATTCGCTTTATTTAAAAATTATGGACTGGTTTCTAACTATGGGGAGGGCCAATTGAGAAGTTAATTTTTTTTTATTCTGGATAGATAGATAGATAGATAAATTCTTTATTACAGACAGAAAATAAGAAAATACAGAAAACAATAAAAGAGTAAAGAATAGCGTACAAAGGCGGACTTATTACTATTTATATAGCAATTTCTTACAGCCAACCTTTGGGTGATTAGGATTGTAAGAATTCATTCTACTTCTTATATAAAAGATTAATTCACACAATTACAAATATATATACACTATACAATTATAAATATCTGTATTTTATATACATTTAATATATTTTAAGTGAATAGCTATTTTTAATTTATTGGAAGCTTTGTTATTTTCCGTTTTCTTTTTTTCTTAATTATGTCTATTCTAACTATAACATTTTTTCTTAGTTTTGTCTATTATTACAATTATTACTATTTTTTTATGATTACGAAATTTTAAGTTATACTAGACTTGTAAACTTAGAGGAACCGACAAAGACAAGAGTCCATTGGTGCCTACATTTCAACTATTAATAGAAAATAAATAAATTAATTTTAATTTTGTTACAGTTCTCTGCGTGGTCGAATAAGATTGGGTTAAGTTAGATTGGGTTAGTTTCTCTGACCTTAGCTTATCACCTAGAGTAAAAATAAGACGATGCTATACCGCCTGCTAGAACACGCAAAATGTTTTTAAATTTATTTGTGTAAAAAAAATATTTCACTCTGTTGTTTTCCACGATATAAATATCCATCCACACTCAATACTATTTACATCGGTATTATTTACAGTTAATATCGATATAATATACAAATAGTAGAGAGGTATATTTTATTTAGATAATATTATGTAATAAGCACACTGTTTTGAAAATGTATGATTAATAAGCTCACCTTACGATCTGTACGTACAAGTGGCGGCCCCGCGCGGAGCTTTCATGGTGCATATTAAAGAGCCATCTATCGGTGCATGCTTGCAACGCTTTAACGACATCCTGCATTGCCTTCAAACCTGTGGAGCTTTTAGTATGCACGGAGGGTTAAAAAGTTTAAACCTTAAAATTGTATGATTATATTAAGTACCAAGGTAGATTCAGTAGCAAATTAATTTAGAAAAAAATAATTATGTCAAATAGTTACGGATGCAATAAAATTAATAGGGCTGTACCTAAAATTCGTTATTTTCTTCAAAAGAACTATTTGTCTAACTTCTTAGTTAAACTTGTGATTAAACTCAATGTCAAAACAAAACGTTCGTTTAGCTAGTTGGCAACTGTCACGCCTGAGTCACATTACAACAACATCGTTACATAACAAACACCGTCTGGCGGCCAACAGACACGCGACTAGCAATAGAAATGCGATAAAGTGACGTAACCGAGCGTGTTTTACTGCTTTATTCATCATTCGGTCGTATATGTTCATCAGAAGTGTTATTAATAATAAAATAAATCTTATTACGAAGTGGAACGATCTTTAAATTGCCGACAAGCATTTTATTTTCGTCATAACAATAAAATTTACTTTTACGAGCGGTAGTGCGGCGAGTCGCCGCGGCGCCATCTAGCAACGAGTGGCGGAACCGCTAAGTCGAGTGACGCGCCTTGCTGGTCGGCAGGAAGCTCCAAAGCGGAATGAGCTTTCGTCTGCGAAGCTTGCGTTATGTTATTTTTATTGGGACTTGTGGGAGTAACGGGAACGTTGAGAATTAAAAATAGTTACTCTCACAGGTATTTACATTCATATACAAACAACATATTTATTAAGTATGTACCTGTGCAGTTAGTAAGATAATGTATAGTAGGTATTATGTGTAAGGTAGATAGTCGAATAGTTAATAATAGTAGTTAATAATAATAGTTAATATTAATTAACTGTGTTACTGGCTGTGTCCGATCTTCTTTTGAAGTTTTAGGCACAGCCACCCATGCCCACCCATTTTATAGTTATCTATAAAAAAAAAAAAAAAACCATTACTTGCATAGTAGTTAGCCATATTAATAAAATACAATAATTCAATTGTATGTAAGTATGTTTGACATGATCCAATGAGTCCGGTGTATTCAAATGTGAACCCTGTCCCCTAAATATTAAGTTAATCTAAATTGGTATACAAAAGTTATGGTTTTATCAAATTTAAGGAAATCTAAGTACGCGTACAGTACAGCAACAATTGATAAACATTGTACGAGAAGCTCAGGAAAGCATACCTATACATATCTACCATAGATTTGCCTACTTAATGAACGAGACATGTATGAAGCGGCGTACACTCAGTGGTTGCTGTATTCTGTAGACCGAAGTTAAGCACTGCCGAGCGCGGTCAGGTCTTGGATGGGTGACCGCTTGACCGTTGACGCTGGTCATGGTTCGGATTCCACGTTAAACTGTATGTCCCTTCCCTCACCTTATATGATGGTAGGGTAAAGCCCGCCCGGGTTGGTACCACCGCACTGAATGAAGGTCGGTCGAAGCAGCTATGAAACATAGTTCGTATTTTCCGTCCAGTTCTGTGTAGCCGGCTGGAATTGAGGGAATTGCTGACATGGCACCACTTACATAACTCACTGGTTTAGGCTGACATCACTGGTACCAGAAGAACTGGCGCATTAGGTGATGTAGCCATCCATGTTAGTATCCAAAAAAAAAAGTAGGACAATGGATGAAGCTGAAGTATGTATTCAGAAACGTGTCACATACCCCCCGAAGAACAGGAGTAATGGTATGTAATGTTTTTATTGTATTGTAATGAATGAGACAATTATGGGGATATTATTTTTTTATTTTCAAATTAAAATATCTGTAACAGTTTTACTTACTGTAAGTAATTCTAGTAAGTACTTTTCATACCTACACATAGATCAACTTTTACTAAAATACGAATATGTATATACGTATGGTCCTTAAATGTGATATTTATATATTATACCTGTAATTTACAGAAGTTCTTGCAGTACAACATCGACTTCTGCTTACCCCGATTGTCGTGATTCAGCGTGAGAGATATGTTTGTATGTACGGTCAGAAAAAAAAAAAAAATAATTCTTCACACTAAATTTTTCGATGAAAAATGTATCCAAATATAATATAAAAGCGAAACGATCTCTAGGGTTGCGGAGTAGCCTATAGGTATATAGTTATAGTTAGTTAGGTTAGGTTAGGTTAGGTTAGCCTCTTACTCGAGAGGTCGTGGGGCCAACTAAGACTGGAAACTGGGGTCAACTGGAGTGTGGCCAACTAATGACATGTAGAAAACCTGAAAAAAATTCAGAACGATCGACGACGGACATACAGACAAGCAAACGGACAAAAAGAGCGGAGACGAAACGCCGACAAAAGTAATTTGCTGTCTTATACTGCGTAACCGAAAACTAAGTAGGTACCATAATGGAACATTAATAATTATGTAGGTATACCTTCGGTTTAAAAAAAAAAATTAAACAAAAAAATAAATATTGTGAAACATCAGTCAACAAAAATACACACCAAAAGTTTCTTAACCCTTATCGATTAAACTCAATAAACTCGTAATTTCTTTTTCTCAATGTTCAACACTAAATTCAATCACTTACGATGAGTTATAAACGCCCCGACTCTCCAGTTAAAAAAGGGCCCAAGTCAATCAGTTTTTTTTGCCATTTTTGAGTAAAACATACAGAAATGTGAATCAAGTAAAATAAAATTCTTTAGATAGAATGAATAGCTTCATTATGATATAAGAATATAATAACATTTACATGGATGAACCATGATATAATCTTTTTTTAAATGTTTAACGAATTTATGTTCTATTATACTTGCTCCATGACACCATTATCAAGAAGTTCTCTAGAAGACGAGGAATGAAGACTTCTAATGCTTGTAACAGAATATACAAAAAGGCAACCCTTTTTGTATAAAAAACATAAATACTCTTTCACAGCAACATTGAGTAAGAGTTGTTTTGTGTTTCTGAACTTTATTGCTTCGAGTATAATTTACTAAATATCTGTTATAATAACTAGGTTTAAGGATAGCCTTAAGTCAAGGTTAATCTTTATGCACATCTATCTGTGATGTGAGTGGTTTGAAACTTAATTATTCATTGAGATGGCTAGTATCTCTTGCATTAATTACGACATAGTGTGATATCAAA
>WYDE02198769.1:0-10381 GCA_009867175.2 Adela reaumurella | reverse complement strand
GGTCAGCCTTTAACGGTCGAGCGGTCACCCATCCAAGTACTGACCGCACCCAGCGTTGCTTAACAATCAATAGCGACTGTTGACTGTCTGCACCACTGAGCTATCGAGGCTGACGAGTTGATTCCGATTCGATTCATTCTTAATATGCATTTTTGACGTGTGTATTAAGAATGAGTCTTCGAATCGCTTGGTTCGACATTTTATGACGTCCACGACAAATGGATGGATAATACACACTCATCCGGGGCGGGTGGATTGACAAGTGGCAGTAGTCATCTATGCACGGCCGAACTTGAGCCACATAATAGTTGAAGGCGTTGGTGCGCAGTGAAGCACCGCTATTTAGTACTGATATTTACTAGGGGTAATCTTATTAGCAGCGAATACTAGGTGCGTGTCACCGAGGCTTAGAGCGACACATCAGCGCATAGGTAAAGAAACTCACCGCTAGAACAAGTGGAAAATGGCGATCCAGATCTATAACTTTGACCCATCCCACCCAATTTTACGACGCGATTGCCGATTACGCCGATGACGCACAGCAACATAACTCAAGCATTACTCAAATTAATATTACGTCATGCACCGGTTCGATATCTACGGTATGCCTTTTACGCCGTGTCTCTAGGTGCCGTACTTGCCCGTAAAGATTAAAGTAATAATTTGCTGCCGCAGGCCGAAATGACCAAGTACGAAATTTGTGTTCTCCGATTCTTCCTCGATGCCACTAGAAAAACCTGTGTGCTAAAAGATAATAATTATTGGGAGCCAGTGGTACTCTAGGTCCTGAGGTTAGCACTCGTATTACTAAACACTGTAAGAATTTAATCAACGTAATACTTATCAATATTCAACGGAGAAATCGAATACAAGGTAGATGTACGCCAATCTTCGCAGAACTCGCGATGGATGTTGAAAAATTTTCAACGAAGTTTCTTACCAGTTTTTCTAGGAAGTTGAAAATTGGTGTGTGGCGATATATTGACATCAATAAAAAAATAAAAAAAAATAAATACATATTTATGTGTTTTTCGCTTAGGCGGTATAGTAGTAGACTTACTTTAAAACTTTAGACTTACTTCCACAGCGTGGTGGACGAAACGTCGACTAAAGTAAGTCTACTAGCTACCGCCTAACCGAAAAATACATAAATATGTCGAATTGCGGTAAAAGTCTTAACAAATGAATATATTTACATATTCATACATAGAATGAACCTACATAATTTCAGCCCGATCGGCCACGCCGTTTAGGAGGATTTGCGCAGACTAAAACACACACAGACAGACATCAAAAGTGTTTCGACCCTAGTTGAGTAGTAGGCTGGGCTTCGCTGAGCCAAACAATTTTGAGCTGGTTTTCTTGTTTCCATTCTCGACTTTTTAGCGAGTGAAAGACAAAAGCAATGACGCTCTTAATGGTCGACGCCTCGACTTGCATGACATTATGTCATGGTCAGCATTGAGCATTGTTTATGACAACGGAAGCCATGGCATGGATACGGCATGGCATGCGTGGCGGCTGGCGGTGAATAGAAGCGCGCTAGACAGACGTTGACCTTTCAGGCAGGTTCTAGGTCCAAGTGTCTGGTGACACAGATATTTTATCGAGGTAGATAAAGATTGATATGGTTAAGGAAAACACAGCAACATCGTGCAATGGAATTAATTACTACCTTATTAATTACACATTCCCGCATGGAAGGTGTACTTTTTGCCATTAGGCAAAATCTAGCTTTGTATAAAGAGCGTTCGTATAGGCATGGTATAGGTGTCGCTTTTTCCCATATTACATAGTAATAAAATGACGGATTTTATAGTCTCAACCTATATATGCGAAGTAGTGTTATTTGGTCGTCTGTGCAGAGGGATCCCGCGATTCAATTATGAACGCTAATATAAACGTTATTTATCAATATTTTATATTCATAACGTTTATATTTAAGAAATTTGGATGTACCTACCTATTTAATTATTAATAAAATATTTTTCTGTTATAATACATTGAAACATTTTTTTCTACTTATTCGTATAACTACAGCGTATCTCACGAGTGACCAGGACTTCGAGAATTTGGGACAAATCGACTAAGGTGAAATAGAAAAAAAATCTCTTCCATTTTTCAACATATTTACCAACATTTTAAGTTTTTCCATACACTTTGGCCAAGGGATATTTAAAAATTGCGTTGGTGCGCTGTATGTAGTCAACAAAAGGGTCAAATTAATATGCACTTTCAGAGGCTAGCCCGCGAGGCTCGAGTGTTCCTTTTTGAGGTCAGTGATCTGTGACGTCATTGCTGCAATGTAAACCGGAGGGAGTGTATACTTTACTTACACGTATGAACACATTATGTTGGTTGAATGGTAAGTAGACATAGAACTCGCACGCGATATTTATATCTAGATCCAGATGTTCTTCTGCTCGGGCTTTATTACCTACTCCATATTAGAAGCTGTGCTTATATAATTTAGTTTTAATAATTTATAATGTTGAAATGAAAAGGACACTACCGACCTCGGAGAAGGCGTCTGGCCAAAAATTCAAACGGACAAGTACGCGTAAAACTCGCTCCCTGTCAGGGTCTTTAATGGTCAATGTGTGTATAACTGTGCCAAATTACAGCTTTTTAGTACCGAGAGTCTCTGAGCTACACCGCGGACAGACAGACGTACTTACAGACAGACAGACGGATATAGCGAAACTATAAGGGTTGCTTGTTGTTGGCTACGGAACCCTAAAAAGCGATGTCTGAGGTGTAAAGGCTTTGAACTATCCTTTGTATGCGGGTGATTCAGTGTCTGTACGACTTTTCTTACAAACCGTTATTTTTTTTTTTTTTGGAGGTACTGATTTTTTCTAGTTTCATCATGCATAAGCGCGGGGATGGAATTTAAATAACGAATATTAAGTGGGAAAATTAAAAAGTACCTAAATAAAAGGTGTCGAAGAATAGATCTACATCACCGTCAATTAGCGACAATGTTGCAGCATGTACGGAGCCCTAAGCTCATGTAAATCCATCACAATCCCGGTGGAAGGTATCGCATCGCATTATCTCCTCAGTTACGCTACGACTGACATCTAGGGCTTCGGTAGCGTCAACTTTACAGGCTGTGCGATTGCCTAACGCGTGGCCTCCCGTTCTGCGTTACATTTTGATATAAACGCCGATTTCCTAAAAAAAAATCTTGAACTTTTTCATGTCGAAGCGGAAATCTTTAAATGTAAAAAGTTATACGCAATCATTATTTATAAGGAATAAGCTCAACAATGTCATGTTTTCACATATAATATAGAAAATTACAGACGAGTGTCAGTTAGCACAGCTGTATGATAAATAAACATACGACATACAAACGTCGTTGTTTAAGTACACCAGGCGCATGTAAAATGAGTTCATACTTCACAATATTGTACTATGTAATCGCACATACCAGGAGAGGCACTAAACTAAAAGTAGGCATTCGAAATATCACTTCACTAGTAGCTAGCTGTAGTATCACTTTCATTACCTTCCAGAAGGTATGTGCTGGAATGCCGTATGTTTTGTTTCAGCGCTGAGAGCGCCCTCTGTTCTCTGTTCTAATACGGCTGTCAGAGAGAGAAAAAAAAACGCTCTCAGCGCTGAAACAAAACGTAAGGGCTCGCCAGAATATAGGCTCAGGAAGTTCTCCAAAATTAATTCCCTCCAAAGAGGTGTCAATGCGAAATCCTAAACTAAAGGTTGGTGATCAGCGGAGGTTCGCGGCTGTCTTGACGTGACTGGGAAACGACGTCAAATAAAAGCTTGGATATTTTCTACAGCTTCAAATGCGCCCCGTTCAATGAAAATACGAGTACGTTACCTTAGAGGACAGGTCTGCAATAATCTCGTTCTTCTCATCGATCTGCCTCTCTCTCTCCATGGCGCGCCTGGCCTGCGCGGCGATGGAGTCCCTGACCCTGGTACCCTCGAGAGCCGAAGCCGCCGCCACGGCGTCCTCGCAGGCAGCCATCAGAGCCCCCCGACGGAGCGAGTAGCTGTCGCCAGCTTCGTGGGGCTCGTCGTGCACCTCCAGGGAGGTGAGCGAGAGGTCCGAGTGGAGACCTGAAACGAGAGATTAATGATTATAAAATACTTAGGTACTATAGAAGATGAACAACATTTTAGTTGGAATATATATGGGCAATAAAGTTTTAGTAGTTAGCTTCGAATATTCATTTTGGCGTTCGCTTGTAATACCTAACTAAGGAGAACACCAGAGGAGGAGAACGCAGTATCAATAGAAATTATGAGAGAATGATGAGGATCGATGATGGTTTCATTATTGTGCACCTATAAATCCCCAAAATGTAAATGATTAATTTACACAAAATTGTCGGTATGCTTTGGTCGAAGAGAAAGGTAGTACGTATTTCTGGGTAAGTATAATACAAAAATAAAAAAAATTAACAGTAAAACATGAAAAACTAACATAGGATTCAATCATAACTCATGTCATAAGGTTTCACTGATGTCAAGACATGTTATATTAAGTATCGAAACAACGTTGGTCATGGTTGCAACTTGAGACATCCTCAATGTTTCCGACGATATGAAAGAATACATCGGTATCAAAAACTTATAGTTTCATGCCTTTTCAGCCAAAAATAAATGGAAAACAAATCCTAACGATGCGTTCCCCTGAGAAGAGTGATGAGTGATGATGGATCTCTATCACATTCATGAGAGACCGTTCTTGAAGAGAATTAGATGACTTTTTCCATAAAGTGTCCATTTGCTCATCAAACTTAAATCTTAATCTAATCCTAATTTATTTAGACGTAAACGTTTAGACGTAACGTAACAGAAACAGGGTCAGTTATTTAATTATGGACAGAGATAGTGAATGAATACCACCATACTATGTACACAAATACTGAAATATTGGCCCTATGTCCATACTTGCCAAAATCCATCCCCCTCTTTTATTATTACTTCTAAACAAAGGCAATACCGTGCCACATCGGAAGGAAACGTAGAATATGGGACGCGTTCTAAATATCCACATACAAGCACCCGTAACATTAGCATGTATATACAGACGGTGAGACACGCCATGTCCGTACCAGGCAGAGCACCACCGGTTTGTAGAGTGGAGACAATTAGGTATAGATATATCGATAAAATGTGGATTAGCTCAGGTTTACACGGTGTTAAGCTTCATGTTAGCCGATTTGAACTGATGTGATTCTGTATACGGAACAGCTTTTATAAAACAATTTTTTTTGTTATTTTTTTTTATTTTTCCATAGTTCTTTAGAGTAAGTATATAAAAAATGTACTTATAGAGAAACTTTTTAGTTTTGGCTCTATTGGAAAAGTCGTAGAACAGAAGTTTTTTCTTGTGCAGAATCACCCCTTTTCGGGGTAGTAGTAGGTACCTATTTACTTAACAATATGTATAGGTACTTATCTACATTTGGGCACAATTTTGGGCTCAGGAGCAAAAATAACTAACTAGTTTTTATCTTGTGTGCCTTTCATTCGAATGCAGAGAAAATGGAAGGTGAGGAATTGAGGAAGCCTGCGTACTTAATGTTATGTACTGTCTTAAAAAAGTTGTTCTATTTCAGACAATACTTCACCCACATACTTCAGTAATTGGGTTGCGGCGTAGCCTAGTTGGTGAGCGCACGCCTCTTATTCGAGAGGTCGTGGGTTCGATACTTGGTATGCGCATAATTTTTCCGTATTTTAAAATGCCGGTTAAAATTTATGCGTAAAATGGCAACGCGGGGTGGTGAAGGAATACAACGTGAGGAAAACCTATACACTAACAATACAAATGTGTTGTAGTGTATAAAGGTTGACTGGAAGAGATTGCCTCCGGCAATAAGTTCGCCTTCTGCTAAGCGGAAAAATCTATATTTATTTATTTTTAATTTGTTCATAGAATAGTAGTTAACTCGTGAATATAAACTACCACTTAAGGCATAATAGTTAATAAGTAACCTTATATATTTACAAAGAATCGAAGAAGATATCGACAAGACTACTCAAGAGCCGCACTGTTAGGTCTTGCTATTGTTTTTGTGAAACTGTGATATCTGCTTGTTTTTCTGTCTGTCTAATACCTAAAAACTATTCAAACTATTTCCATCAAACAATACTTTTCAAATTACAGAGCTCGATAAAGTCGCCGCAAGAAGAGCCGGAAGTTATTTCCATTCCATTATTTATTTCCATCGAACTTTGTATGAGAAAGGAAGTACATCGACGGACGGACATAAGTAGGATACTTAATAGATTTTGCAAATTTTCTATAAGGTCATGGTACTGGGTCGTCACAAAAAAAATCTGCATTCTGAAATTTTTCTATGGATTTGTAAATGTACAAATTACTCTCGAATCTCGATATTATTTAAAACAATCTTTATCGTAGAGGGACATCTCTGCGCTATAGCGTATTTAAATAGCTAAGGACAGAAGTCAAAGCACTGGTCGCATGACTTAAGGTCGTCGTAAGGTCGCCGTGGGAACCGAACCTGCGCTTTCTAATAGCCTTCACGAACGTGCGTGTCAACAAATTACGAGACCCTTCAGTGCTCATTGTAGGACCTTGTCACAGAAAAGGATAACACACAACCATCGAATGTAACTGGATTTAACTTACGTCAGTCTGATTGATATGGTTCTAATATGTTTTCCTAGGGTGAATTTAGAATTATCTGTTTTCCTGAAAGGTTGAAAAACAGCATTATCATGCATCTGGGAATCTGGTTGTAGATACTTGGTATTGGACAATAGTGCCAGATAATGTATACCACACATAAACGTAGTCAATAGGGCCGAAGCCCTACGTAGGGTCTGCTATAAAGAAAAATAAAATAAAAGTAAATATAAGCTCTAAGATAGCAATGAAAGGCTAAAATAATAATAATAAATGTTGTAATGTTCACAAAAATTCGTGCATAATTAATCTTCATAAACGGACATTTAAATGCGCACCCCTATTAAAAAGCCGTGGAGTTAGTGTGGGAAACCATCCCTCCTTGTCTTTTCCAAAGAAATATTTTATTTTTATTTCTATGAAATTACGGAGAATCGTAAAAAAAACATACCTACGTGAATTCTATTTAAAATGAAATACCTAATCTGTAGATTTATTAAGTAGTTGTATGACGTAATTGCTACATTTTTTAGATTTTTTGATAATGTTAAAAAATTCTTTAACCTCTTGTAGAATAATGCTTTATTTTAGTTTTCCCCTTACAGTTTCGGCACTGGATAATTTGATTATGAATTCACATTTTCATAATTCATAAATCATTTTGCCATTTTAGAATTACTGCCATGCAGAGTGTCAGATTGTACTAGCGGGCAAGAGCACGCCTCTAAAGCGGGAGGTGCCGGTTCGATACCCACTGGGAGCACAATATTTATTACTTTAGAATTTGTGCTAAAAATGGCTGCTGACACTCCGGTGAAGGAAAACACCGTGAGGAAACCCATTTACAAGCCGGCTGGTCACCGTGGAAGTGTATGACTAAAATCCTCTCATATAATGTAAATGAGAGAGGCTTGCACCCAGCAGTGGGGCGAATAAAATGGCTGCAAAAGAAAGAAAGAGGTAATTGGAAATTTGTAATTCGAAATACATTAGAAAATAACATCAATCTCTTCTTCAATAATGGGAAAATGTACAAATCATTCTAAGAGCGTTGGCTTGCCTCACATCCGATACGCTTTTACACAACAAAATGCATCAAATACCTCTAGCACACTGCTGGTGCAATAATGCTTGCGTCAGTCACTTTATTATGTCGCTAACAGACGGACAGACACGTCATTGGACGGACAGTAGGATCACGTAGTCTGATAAAAAGGACGGAACCATAAAAACTAATCACAACTTGTGAGCCCGTCGAGAAAATAAAAGATTGAAGAATTAACCGCACGCATCAGGGAAGAAAGCAAATCGTCGTGAGAAAACCCACTTCCAAGCTCCCCATGGGAGTGTTTGACTAAATCCTCTCGTATAATGTAAATGAGAGAGGCATGCACCCAGCAGTGGGGCGAATAAAATAGCTGCAAAGGTTAAGAAGGAAAGCATCAGGAACGAGACGTGCCTACAGTTACGAGTTCGGGAACCCTAATTCCAATAGGACACACGTTGAGGTTATCTATTAGATACTTGTGATTAATTCAGTCCAAAAGAGGTTAATCCTAGCAATATCTTTGGCAATATCAGCCACACCAGCTTATTGACGGCCTCTTTCATTCACACCTTATTTGCGTGAAGCGATGACACGTACGGCTGATATGACGCATGATATAACCATAAAAGACAAGAGCGTGCTATCGTCGATCTGGTATCCATAAAACCTACCACTTTACTACAAACGTTTCAATGAGTAAACAATACAGTATAATTTAGATAGAGTGTAATCAATAAACCGTGTGAGGATAGGAAAGCATAAAAATGTTATCAGCACGATAGCCGATATTGATCCATTGAAGGTGGTGACAGCACGGCTCTTTCTGCATCGTTTACCTAGCTAGACGCAGTTCTGCGATGAATTCCGTTAGATTTACAAATTATTCAGAATCTACGAAACATTCTATATTGTCATATATTATATTGTTTTTAGGTAGGTACTAAAAATGTATACAGACTTATGTAAATTAATAAAACGTACGATTCAGCTGCGAAAGAATTATTAGGGTGAACGAAAGTGCTAATATTTGATCTGTGGCAGTACTCAATGTTTACGGTGCCCTAGATAAAGGAAAATTTGCCGCCCACCGTAATTTCCGTGTGGCTACACATTTTTTTAAAAGTATGTCCCTATGCAGTGAATTTTTATAAAATAGGTATCTCGAAAAAGTAAGTCTAAGTCATTTAGCTCAGGAAAAAATCATAGAATAATTAAGCGACGTGAAGTGAGCCCACAATTTTTAAAGAAATATCTTAGTGCGTTCGAAGAGAAGCAAACCTAATATGTATATTAGATCATTGGGCGAGGAGTGAGGCGATCGGGCAAACTTCTATGAAATAAGGCAAGCAAAGTGATGTAATAATCACTTATCTATCAGTGATGGATGACTGATTTATTAAATTATTTCTTTAATTAAGATATTAGGATATGTGGGTGGCGGGTGTGTGGGGGCTTCTCCAGTAATGTTTATAGGTGGTGGCGGCAGAAAGTATCGGGCTTAACTAATATTTGATCTGTTGCAGTACTCAATGTTTCTGGTGCCCTAGATAAAGGAAAATTTGCCGCCCACAATAATTTCCGTGTGGCTACACATTTTTTTTAAAGTATGTCCCTAGGCAGTGAATTTTTATAAAATAGGTATCTCGAAAAAGTAAGTCTAAGTTATTTAGCTCAAGAAAAAATCATCAGAGCTGGCGTCTAAGGAATAATTAAGCGACGTGAAATGAGCCCACAATTTTTAAAGAAATATCTTAGTGTGTTTGAAGAGAAGCAAATCTAATATGTATATTAGATCATTGGGCGGGTGTGTGGGGGGGCTTCTCCAGTAATGTTTATAGGTGGTGGCGGCAGAAAGTATGGGGCTTAACTGAGGGGGGCGCGGGCGCTGATGATGTCTTCAGAAAATTATAATTTTTCCAGGCGTTTACGACCCGGTGCGTCAGAAAGTGTTTCCTGGGATTGGTTCTATACGTGGGAAGACGTTCTTCGGTGCTCCTTTCGTTAACATATCTTAAATATAATATACATACCTACGAGAGTTCTGTAGGCTGTAGTTTTGGCGTTGGACAATTTTATAGACATTATATTGGCGTCATACAGTGATTCGCGAATGAACATAGTTTCATATAAGGTTTTATGGGCGCATTTCATATGGCTTTATGGTCTGTGTGGTCGTGGGTGACTCAGATGTTCTACATATTCCATTGTTCTGGCTCCGAATCAAGTTTCTTCTTGTGGTTGAACACTACAGAAAAGAGATGCGACCAGCGACATGGCAGAAACGGGAAAAAATATATTTAAAATACAAAAGATAAAAATGAATTTACGTGCGAGATGAACTAGCATTAGTGTATGCCTTTGTCAATAACAAGGCAGGACACCAGTTTTGTCGCAGCTGGATTCGCGATACTCAGATTTCAGCCCGATCGGCCGGACCGTTTAGGAGGAGTTGTGCAGACAAACAGACAGACAGACATCAAAAGTTTTTGACCCTCATCGAGTAGTAGACTTCCCTTAGCTCTGCGAAAAAGTTGTAGAAAAGTGTCAGAATATTATTCAAAACGCTACTTACTGACGTTACTATACAATCATCATCATCATCATCATCATCAGCGTTTAACGGTCCACTGCTGGACATACGCCTCTCCAATTTGTTTCCAATCCTCCCGGCATTCGGCAACACGAAACCACCGTTTGCC